>PVKM010015453.1:0-27989 GCA_004027735.1 Carollia perspicillata
GACATGCCCCCAGTTACGTCTTGGGTGGAAGTCACTTCCATCCCCCTGGCTCAAAGCATGGCCACAGCTATTTAATATATCTGTGAAACAGGTTAAAAGTTATAGATGTGTTAAATGACCATGCCAGAGGTTAGCTGCAAAGCTGTTACTGTACAAAACAGCTCTGCATGTTTCTGCTCCATGTGTTCCTTCCCCCAACTCACACCTGTGTGGGGAAGGGGTGAAGACATTCTATATATCTTTCTAATAGTTCCTGGACACCTTGAGTTCTTGACCCTATTCCAAATCTCTATTTGGGGCGCCCCTCTTGGCTGCACCTTGTTTTAATCTATCCTTTCAGATATGCAACCACTTTATAATCATATAAAGGACAATGGATGAAGGTCTCATCTTCTTGTAACTACTTCCAGCTGGACATGGATGTTGTCCTACCTACCCTTGAGTCAGGAGTACCCTGAAAGTGGGGTGCAGCATGGAGGGAATCCTTCCTGTAAGGGGAAAGACCTTACAGAATCTCGGTCAGTTGGCTGTCACCAGGAAATCACAGGCTTAGTGTCCAAAGGGGGGCATTACTGGACAGTTGGTATCCTAGTCATATTCTGAAGGTGACAGATTTGGCAAGAGAATTGGAAGGCACAATTAAATCATAACCACTAAATGACAAAGTCAGGGACTTAAGTAAAGAATGGCTTATCTGGAGGAAGGTGTACAAGGCATGCTATACCTATCCAAAACTCTTGTGGCCCATTATACTTTGCTAGGGCTGGGGGGAATACATTAGGATTTCCCTCCTTTCAGATTTTTTGGCCCTTTCTGTCCAAGTCATTAAGACAGAAAAGGGAAAATCACTTCTAAAGTGGAGCCCACAGACCGCCTGAACCCTTCACCAACCCAAACACTTAGTTCAGCCAAACTGTTTAGTCTCAGGGGGCAATGATGAAGATGGGCTCCTTAAGTGAGGTCTATATTGTGACCAGTCACTCAGGTAATGAGGTCATAGGCATACGCCCTATGAAAACTGAACACACAGATTAATTCACACAACAATCCAAAACCAGTCTCTGTGCCTGCGAGACTGTCTTTTGGGAAGACATTCAATTGCAAGGTCCTTCCTGCAATGACATTTAACAATGGCAATTTGACAGGTCCTTTGTACCTGTAAATTGTACATCTTTGGTGGTACTACAAACCCAATTTCAACTTTTCAAATGAAAACAAACTTTCAAGACAGTTAGCTGTGCCATTCTGACGTCCAATACTGAACATTCTGATTTTCCTCGAACCACAATTTTTCTACTTAAGATCACCCTCATTGTTATTAAAAGGGAATACTTTGAGTCCTGCTTTTAATTTTGACTGTTCATTTGCATAAACACAACAAGAGCAGCCTGGATCACTTATGATCTTTAAGTCTGCTTTGCTGGAACTCACACAGGGAACCTTTAGATCGACTTCTCAGTTTGCCCCTTGGGGCACAGAAGCAGAGCCACACATCTGCCATCTGGCTTTGGCTGTACTAGTTGTTTCACTCACATCCTTGAAGCTTCCATTGTGCCTACAGATTCCTTTTTAGCCATCTTTCAGGAAAGCAACCTTCATTCCTTCCCTGGAAAGACTGCCATGGACCACACAACCAACCAAGGTACCAGGCTTTTTCTTGTGGGCTTTCACTAGCTTTGTGAGTCAATCCCAGTTCCTCAGGGCTTTCTGGTAATGACCAAAACCCAGACATGCCTCCTCCAGATGTGACATTCCAGTCGAAATCTTGGTTAACACAACCACTATTAACAACTGGTCTTATTGAATTTATGCAAAGAAATGTTATGTCATCACTCACTCCTTTGGAATGCCAAATTCTGTAGGGATCAGGTAGGAAGAAAAATACAAAGCATGAAGGAAAATCCTTTTCCTTCTGATATCCACCAAGATTACATCTCCATGCCTTATACATTGCATTACTAACTAACATCACATAATTTCTTCCCAAAACTTTCACTTTTGCATTTATCTTTACAGTTTTCCACAGACCTGCAACATTCACAAACCCTCTATATCCTTTCCTATACTTTCTTCATTTAGCCATCTTACACTTTCCCTTGTTCACTTTTCTGCAGAATGTGAAGTTTCAACCTTTTCTGTAATCTTCAACTGTCTTTTCAGAGCAGATACAGAGCAAAATCTAAAACACAGAGTTTCAGAACAATACACAGGTAGAGGCATTCTCTTGCACCAATATGTCTATTGGTGTCTTCGCAGAGATATGCTTTTTCAGGCCCAGTCTCTTGGCAGAGACATGCTTCTTTGCCTTGGGCTGAAGCACTCATCATCCCTGAATGACCTTCCTGGGTCCTGAGCAGCAAAGGCATTCTCCCCAATTTGTTACAGGTGACCTTCACTAGGTCTTCAGGTAACCTTTCTTAGGTCTTTGGGTGACATTAACCAGGTCTTCAGATGACCTTAACCAGGTCTTCAGATACAGAGGGTTTCTGATCAGACATAGAACCAATGGGAGAAATTTGCTCTTTTCCCATGAAACCAGAAAACAAGTAGTTGAGGTTTCCTTTCCTCCATGATTAAAAGTTTCATAACCTTTATACATATTTTTATCCATCCAGATTTAACCATAATTCACTTTTAATCCCTGTTCCTTTCCCACACTGGGAAGGACTATAGTTAAACCCAGTATGTAGCAGCTAAAAGTCCTTAGCACTATAGGTACCTTCCACTAAAAGTCCCTAGATTCAAAGGGACATCCTGCAGCTTTCTGAAGCTTACACGTTGCCAACACTCTATAAATCAGATGGTCACCCTTGAACCCCAGTTCTTGACCTTCAGAACCAGAGCCATTCCTATCAGTTACACAGAGGACCTGGCTGCTGCAGTGCCCACACAGCAGCAGCATACAGACCATAATCTGAAGAGAACCCTTAGCCCACCACCTTGCCCAATTCCAGGATGGCAGAACTCTCAGGTGACCCATCATCCAAGATGGCAATGCCCATGCACGACCCACCCTCCATGGTGGGGCACTCATGTGGCTTATCCTCCATTTTACCCAAAATGGCGGCACACCCACATGGATTGCTATCCAATCCCTAATATGCATGCAGGCTCAGCTTACAGAGCCTAGGGGTCTGCTTCCTCTCCAAACCTGAGTACAGCTTCCCTTAGTGCCACCTGGGCTCACCAAAACTGTAAGTGAGCACACAGGAGCAACCTGGAAGCTGTATACTAACCAAACCATTATCCACAACTCCATTATTCCAAAGAGTGCTCAGAAACTAAGTTTTCAACCAAAACACTTTCACATCTCTGTTCCCTTTCCATTTAATTTCCTTTTCATCTTTTCAGGAGTGACTAGGTGGCCGATGCCCTCAGGAGGAGTGCAGAGAAATTCTCAGAGACTGGAAAAATTCCAAAGTCTCACTCTCTCGCATCTGAGGGGGTTGGTCTGCCATGTACAATTATTGGCCCACCCAAGGATGCAAAAAACTGTTACAGAACAGGGCTGAAGGGGGTATGATATAGTATCACTGAAAGTACCCCCCACTAAGTTCACATTGTTTCATATGGGCCATCTGTATGTCCTCATTGGAGAAGTATCTGTTCAGGTCCTTTGCTCATTTTTTAATGGGATTACTGTCTTTCTGGTATTGAGTTATTTAAGTCCTTTATATATTTTGGAGATCAAACCCTTGTCTGATGTATGATCGGCAAATATGTTCTCTCACACAGTTCCTTTTTCATTTTGATGATGGTTTCTTTTGCTGTGCCGAAGCTTTTTAATTTGATGTAGCTCCATTTGCTTATTTATTCCTTTATTTTCTTTCTCTTAGGAGATGTATCCACAAAAATATTGCTAAATGAGATATGTGAAATTATGTTGCCTATGTTTTCTTCTAGGACTCCTATGGGATAACAAATTATATTTAAGTATTTTATCCATTTTGAATTTATGCTGGTGTATGGTGAATTTGGTGGTCTAGTTTCATTTTTTTTTGCATGTACCACTTCAGTTCTCCCAACACCATTTTTAATCGAATCTTTATTGTATTTTTTCCATTGCCATTTAGTCCCCTTATAACCTCTGCCCCAGCAATCACCACATTGTTGTCTATGTCCATGAGTCTTTTTTTCCTTTTAAAGAAGCTATTTTTACTCCTGAACCTATGTATACTCATGCTCCCTTTGTCAAATATTATTTGACCATAGACACATGGGTTTGTTTCTGGACTCCCTATTCTGTTTCATAAATATATGTGTCTGTGTTTATGTCAGTACCAGATTGTTTTAATTACACTGTCCCTGTAGTATAATTTGATATCAGATATTGTGATTCACTCCTACTTTGTTCTTCTTTCTCAAGATTGCTAAGGCTATTCGGGGTCATTTTTGGTTTCATACACATTTTTGAATATTTGTTTTTGATCTGTGAAATATGCCATTGGTATTTTAGTAGGAATTGTATTGTATCTATAGGTTGCAATGGGTAGTATGGACATTTTAATAATGCTAATTTTCGCAGTCCATGAACATGGTATATGCTTCCATTTATTTGTATCTTCCTTTATTTCTTTCTTCATAGTTTTGTAATTTTTTTCTTATCACAGGTCTTTTACCCTTGTTTAAATTTATTCCCAGGTACTTTATTTTTCTCGTTGCAATAGTAAATGGGATTTTTTTCCTATTTTCTGTTCTGATAGTTCTTTGTTGATGTACAGAAATGTCCTCAATTCCTCAATATTCACTTTGTATCCTGCTATGTTGCTAAATTCACTTACTGGGTCAAGTAGATATTTGGTATAGACGATAGGGTATTTTATGTACATTACCATTTCACCCGCAAAAAATGACAGTTTTGCTTCCTCCTTTCCAATTTGGTTGCCTTTTATTTGTTTTTCTTGTCTGATCACTGTTGTTAGAATGCCCAGTACTATGTTGAATAAGAGTGGTGAAAGCAGACACCTGTGTCTTGTTCCTGATCTTATGGGGAAAGCTTTTATTTTCGCCTATTGAGTATGATGTTGTCTATAGGTTTCTCATATATGACCTTTATTAAAATGAGGTATGTTCACTCTATTCCCACTTTGCTGTGTATTTTGATCATGAATGTGTGCTGGATTTTATCAAATGCTTTTTCAGTTTCTATTGATAGGATCATGTGTTTTTTGTCCTTCATTTTGTTTATATGGTATATTATGTTTATTGATTTGTGAATATTGTACCATCCTTGCATCCCTGGGATGAATCCCACTTGATAATGGTGTATTATCTTTTTAATATATTGCTTAGTATGGGTTACCAATATTTTATTGAGGATTTTAGCATCAATGTTCATAAGAGATATTGGTGTGTATTTTCTTCCTCTGTTGTGTCTTTATCTGGTTTTGTAATTAGGATAATACCTCATAAAGAGTTAGGGAGTCTTCCCCCTTCTTGAATTTTTTTGGAATGGTTTCAGAAGGATAGGAGTTAGTTCTTCTTTAAGTGTTTGATAAAATTGCTTGTGAAGCCATCAGCTCTAGGCCTTTTGTGTGCCATGAGTTTTAATTACTGCTTCAATTTCAGTAGTTGTTATTGGTCTATTCAGGTTTTCTGCTTTTTCTTGATTTAGTTTTGGAAGATTGCATGTTTCTAGAAATTTATCCATTTTTCCCAGGTTGTCCAATTTCTTGGTATATAGCTTTGGAAGATTGCATGTTTCTAGAAATTTATCCACTTTTCCCAGGTTGTCCAATTTCTTGTTCATAAAATTTTCTTACAATTCTTTGATTTCTGTAGTATTGGTTGTAACTTCTCTTGCTAGGAATATTTTCCCCATCCTTTCACTTTCAGCCTGTGTAGATCTTTTGTTCTGAGGTGGGTATCTTGTAGGCAGCATATATGTGGTTCATGTTTCCTTATTCATTAGCTACCTTATGTCTTTTGATTGGAGAATTCAATCCATTTACATTTAAAGTTATTGTTGAGAAGCACTTATTCATTGCCATTTTCTCACTTTGTACCTTTGTTCCTCTCTCTTTTTAGAAGTCTGATTTTAGTTGTTTGGATCCTTTCTTTCTTTTTTTCTTGATGAATCAGCTTACAGGTTTGCCAATCTTGTTTATCTTTTCAAAAAACTGGCTCCTGGATTCATTGATACTTTGAATTATTCTTTTCATCTCCATGTTATTTAATTCTGCTCTAATCTAGATTATTTCCTTCCTTCTACTCACTCTGAGCTTTGTTTGTTGTTCTTCCTCTATTTCTTGTAAAGGTGGGGTTAGGTTGTTTATTTGAGATTTTTCTGTCTTCTTTAGTAGGACTGTTTTGCTTTGAACTTCCTTTTCTGGACTGTCTTCACTGTGTCCCTTAGGATTTGGATTGTTGTGTGTTCATTTTCATTTGTTTCCATAAATTTTTTGGTTTCTTTTTGATTTTATTGTTAACCCATTATTCAATAGCATGAGTTATTTATTTATTTATTTCATTATTCAATAGCATGATATTCAATTTCCATGTACTTGAATGTTTTTGAGTTTTTCTAGAGAACGCTTTCTAGTTTTAAGCCACTGTTATCTGAGAAAGTTCTGAATATGATTTCAATTTTCTGAAATTTTCTTGAATTTTCTGAGGGTTGTTTTGTGTCCTACCATGTGGTCTATCCTGAAAATATTTAATGTGCATTTGAAAAGAATGTGTACTTTGCTTCCTTGGGTAAAAGTTTCTGTATATATCAATTAAGTCCATTTCATGTAGAGTGTCATTCAATGCCACAATATTCTTGTTGATTCTTTGTTTGGAAGGCCTGTCTATTGTTGACAGTGGTGTGTTAAAATCCCCTGTGAT
Source organism: Carollia perspicillata (assembly GCA_004027735.1). Classification (NCBI taxonomy): domain Eukaryota; kingdom Metazoa; phylum Chordata; class Mammalia; order Chiroptera; family Phyllostomidae; genus Carollia; species Carollia perspicillata. Next base: position 6,829 of record PVKM010015453.1, read on the forward strand.
GACTATGTTGCTGTTAATATTTTCCCAATGTCCTCCAAGGTTTCCTTATGTATTTAGTTGCTTCTATGTTGGGTGCATATATGTTTATAATATTTATGTCTTCTTGATGGAATCTTCCCTTGAGTATTATGAAGTGTCCGTCTGTGTCTCTTTTTATGGCATTTGTTTTGAAGTCTATTTTGTCTGATATAAGTATTGCTACCACAGGTTTGTTTTCAGGTCCATTTGCTAGGAATATTTTCCCCATCCTTTCACTTTCGGCTTGTGTAGATATTTTGTTCTGAGGTGGGTTTCTTGTAGGCAGCATATATGTGGGTCATGTTTCCTTATCCATTCAGCTACTTTATGTCTTTTGATTGGAGAATTCAATCCATTTACATTTTAAAGTTATTATTGAGAAGTACTTATTTATTGCCATTTTCTCACTTTGTAAGTTTGTTCCTCTCTCTTTTTATTAATCTTCTTAAAGCATTACCTTGAGCATGTCCTGCAGTGCTGGTTGGTGGAGATGTACTCTTATAGTCTTTGTTTGTATGGGAAGTTCCTTATTTCACCTTCCATTTTACCTGAGAGCCTTGCTGGTTAGAGTAGTCTTGGTTGCAGGCCTTTGCTGTTCATTACTTGGAATATTTCATGCTATTCCTTTTTGGCTTATAGTGTTTTTGTTAAGAAATCAGATGATAGTCTTAATGGAGCTCCCTTGTATGTTTCTGGATGTTTCTCATTTGTTCTCCTTAAGATTCTCTCTTTGTCTTTAAATTTTGCCAATTTAATTATGTTCGGCCTTGGAATGGGCCTCTTTGGGTTCATTTTGATTGGTACCCTCTGTGCTTCTTGGACTTGCATGACTTTTTTCTTCACCAAGTTAGGGAAGTTTGTATTCTTCATTTCATCCTGGTTCTTATTCATAGTTTCTGTCATTTTTCATGCTGATGTAGTTCCCAGTAAGTTTGTATAACTTCCATATAGTTTCTTATTAGTTTGAAATCTATGCCTGATAGATTGCTTGCCTCAATTTCATGTAGCACTCTTTTTGTGGATTCTTCTCTTCCTTTTGTTTTGGGTTTTGTTTTTTTTCTCCATTTTAGGTGATTTCTCTTGTTTGTTTTTGCATATTAGATTGATCTGCTTTGACTCCCTGTTTTCATGGGGTGGCCTTCTGTGGTAGATGACCTGTAGGACTCTGTAGAAGACTTTGATCAAAAGATCAAGGTGTGTTGTCCTTGATCTCTTAAGCTGGATGTTTTTGGGATACCCTTTATGCCATTTATATGGGCTCTCTTTTTGTAAATGGGTTTTGGTTGTTGGGTTGTTCTTTGGTGGATTCTTCCTTCTGCCTGGCTTACTGAGAATCACACCATCCAACCACATCTTGTGTGCTATTGTACAGATTCTGCCAGAAGAAAACAAAACAACTGAGGAAAGAAGATGCCTCACTGGAAAAATAACCCCAACTCACAATAATACTATCAACAACAAATGAGCAAATATTAATAAAGATGGAAAAAGATTAAGACTATTATAAGAAAGGAAAATGAATATGAGATGACTAATAAAGAGAAAAAATTATTTTGAGAGTATGCAGAAAGGAGAAATGATAAGATTAGGGACCAGAAATAGGACAAAGAAAGAAAGAAAATGTATATCATATAGAAAAATGAAGGAAAGAGGGCAAAATGGAGTAAGAGGTTTAAAAAAATTAAAAATAGTGAAAAATAGGAATAGAATTAAAGAAAAACATCCATCACAGCAATATTAATGACAAATGAGCAAAAATTAATATGAGTGTGAAGGGAATAAGGAGTAAAAACAAATAAAATAAAATAAAGCTTATGAGATGTCTAAAGGAAAAACAGTGACTTTGAGAGGATAGAGGGAAAATAAATAATAAGAGTGAGGAATGAAAACAAGACTAAGATAGGGAAAAAGTAAAAAATAATGAGTGGACAGGAGGAAGGCAAAATGGAGTAGGAGAGGGAAACAGTAAAAATTGACATTTGAAATACAAATATGTTGAACATCTAGGAATTAAATTGAAGAAATGCAACAACCACCATATCAGCAACCAATAAGCAAAAAATAAATGTGGAGAGAAAATAAGGACATTATATGAACAGGAAAAAGAACATGAGATGGCTAATGACAAGAAACATGGTTTTGAGAGACTGGATGGAGGTGAAATTATAAGAGTGTGGAATGGAAACAAGACGTAGAAAGAGAAAAAATATAATTTAAAACAAAAACAAGACAAAGATGGGAGAAGGCAAAATGGAGCAAGAGAAGGGAGGAGTAAAACATGAGATTTTTAAATAAACTAAAATAAAAAAATAGTAAAGTGACAGGAAAAAACTTGAAAGAGAAACATTAAAGAGCTCTGCATGTGAAAAATAACACAAATAATGAAAAAGACTGGTTGAATTTATCTCAGTAGAGTCTAGCATTTGCCACTGTCTTCTCTTTCTGGATCCACCCCTGGTAATGTCAGATGGTGCCCTAGTCTAGCTTTAGTCAGCCTGTTTGAGACTACAAGTGATGTACAGTCTGTGGCTGTCTCCTTCAGACTTGCTGGTCCCCACTATTCTGTCCTGCTGGCTTTCCATCAGCACAATGCCCAAGAGTGGTATGTCTATTGTCCAATAGCACTGCCTGTACCAGTTTCACTTGATCCCAGAGGGGGGCCTCTGGCATGAGTGAGAGGGTAGAATATCTGGGTCACCCCTGGGGGGCACTGTTCAGTTTTCAGGGAAGTGGGTGTGTTTCCCTGCCTCCTTGCCACACATCTTGGTCTGTCCCAGATTATTTCCAATAATGTATGGTTTCTGTTGAACCAGCTGCCCATTTCCTATGAGGGGTCAATCTGTGTAAAAGAAGTAGCTCTTTCCTGCTTGGTGCAGTCGGCAGATCTCTTTAAGAGCAGAGGCTTGGTGGGCCCTGAACACTCCTTGTTGTACCTGTCTCTAATCTCTCTGCTCCGTTGGCTTCAGTGATCAGGGCCCGAGGAACCAGTGTAGTTTGAAGTGTATGATAGAAGTTCAGAATGGGCCCTTTTGGAGCTTCTTCTTCTTTCCCCTGTGAATATGCACCAAGCAGGGGGCTCCTGAGCCTCACCTCACTGATCTGCAGAACCTGCAATCCCACAGGTGGGGGGTGGGCATGCCTGCCTGTGAGGGGACTCTTCTGGCTGTAATAAATCTCAGGTGTTCAGCTCCTGGCCATCCGGTCTCTAGCCTGCCACTCTCGTAGGATACTCAGGCGAGAACTCTTTATTCTCTGTAGTACCTGCTTGCCAGCTGTGCTGGGTCAGTTCCCACAGTCCCTTCAGCATGACACTTACTGCTCTTTCTGTGTAGTGGGACTCATTGGGACCAAACTGAGCTTTCACTCTGGTTTCTTTGTTGGCAGAGCTGTTGTGCACAGAGCACAGGGTCCCTGCTATGTCTGAAGTCTTGCCTCCACTCTTGTTTTAAAAGTGTCTATATTGCCCTCTCACTGCAGCACCAAGCCCTGGGCCTGTTCTCCATGTGCTCTACCTCCTAGAGAAGTACAAAGTCTCTTTCAGTCAGTGCTTATCACAGTGTACCAGTGCCTCTGACAGTTTTAGATATATTTTTTCTCTGGTACTCTCCTAGATGGCCCTGCAGCTATGGATGTGCTGCCTGATGTGTGTGTGTGGCCTTAGTCTCCCAGACTTGGTATATCTTTCCAAGTCTCTCCTGATAATGATTAGTGGTTTTCCTGTGTGGAACCAGGGCTCCACTCCAGGAGGGGAGGGAGTCACTAACCTGCACTTTCTGACTGATCCCTCCTCATCTGTAGGTGCCTCACACATTGTATTTTCCCCTCAACTTATAAATCTCCTACCAGATAGTGCAAAGCATCCTTTGTACTCTTTGGCTTCAAAAATTTGTATCAGCTGAGATTCTGCTGATTGTTCAAGTCTCTTGTCAGAAGATCAGCTGAAAATCCATTCGGGGGCACAAGCGAGTGAGATCAGCTTCCACCTACTTGGCTCCCATCCACATATCTGGCCTTTTTCATATTTTGTTTCCTATGTTTAGTGTAATCAATTTCTTGTTCTTTTTTTTTCACTGCAATGGTTTGAAAATTATATATGTCATTAATATTATGTTATGATTATATTTAACATAATTTTTCTAAATATATTGTTTTAATTATTATTTATATTGTCCTTCAAAGGATGAAAAAACCTTAGTATTTTTTTACCTATTTTCTCTGTATATCTGGTGTTCATGAAGGCTTAGTGTATCTAAGATTTTTTTGTTAGATTTTAACATTTATTTATTTAAATTTAAAATTTAAAATTTATTTTATTTATTTATTTTTAGAAAGAGGGGAAGGGAGGGAGAAAGAAAGGCAGGAAACACCAATGTGTGGTTGCCTCTTCTGCATCCCCTACTGGGCACCTGGCCCACAACCCAAGCATGTGCTCTGACTGGGAATCGAACCAGCAACCCTTTGCTTCACAGTCCAGTGCTCAATCCACTGAGTCACACCAGCCAGGACTATTCATTTATTTTTGATACACAAGTTGTCCTTTATTTACTTTTTTCCCAGAACAGCAGTTATCTATCACTGATGTAATTTATATTTATTTTGTTATTTAAAAATTTTACTTATAGTTGGTATGTAATATTAAATTAATTTTAGACATACCATATAGTGATTTGACATTGATATACCTGACACTGTGATCCCCACACTAAATCTAGTAGTCATCTGTCACTACGAAACTTTATCACCATATTATTAACTATATTCTTCACTTTCTTTCTTTTTCTTTTTTAATTATATTTTATTGATTATGTTATTAAAGTTTTTCCAATTTCCCCCTTTATCTCCCCTCTACCCTGTCCCCCCAGTCCTCCAGCATCACCCTCTTCATTCATGTCTATGGGTTGTACATATAAGTTCTTTGAGTCCTCTGTTTCCTATACCATTTTTTATCTCTCCCTGTCTATTCAATGCTTACCAATTATGCTTCTTCTTCCCTGTACCTTTTCCTCCCATTCTTCCCCTCCCCTTCCCCACTGAAAACCCTCCATGTGATGTCCATTTCTCTGATTCTGTTCCTGTTCTAGTTTGCTTAGATTTTGTTTTCATTGTTTTCTCTCTTTTATTCTTTTAGGTTTGCTTGTTGATAGTTGTGAGTATGTTATCATTTTACTGTTCATATTTTTGATCTTCCTTTTCTTAGATCAGCCCCTTTAACGTTTCATGTAATAAAGGCTTGGTTATGATGAACCCCTTTAACTTGACCTTATCTGGGAAGCACTTTATCTGCCCTTCCAATCTAAATGATAGCTTTGCTGGATAGAGTATTCTTGGATGTAGGTCCTTGCTTTTCATGACTTCAAATACTTCTTTCCTGCCCCTTCTTGCCTGTAAGGTTTCTTTTCAGAAATCAGCTTATAGACTTATGGGCACTCCTTTGCAGTTAACTCTTTCCTTTCCCCTTGCTGCTTTTAAGATTGTCTCTTTGTTTTTAATCTTGGGTAACTTAGTGGTGGTGTGCCTTGGTGTGTTCCTCTTTGGTCCAACTTCTATGGGATTCTCTGAGCTTCCTGGACTTCCTGAAAGTCTATTTCCTTCACCAGATTGGGGAAGCTTTCCTTCACTATCTGTTCAAATAAGTTTTCAACTTCTTGCTGTTGTTATTCTCCTTTTGGCACCCTTATAATTTGGATATTGGAACATTTCAGGTTGTCCCAGAGATTCCTTAGCCTCTTCATTTTTTTGAGTCTTATTTCTTCATTCTGATCCAGTTGGATGTTTATTTTTTCCTTTTGTTCCAAATCATTGTTTTGTGTCCTGGTTTCCTTCTTGTCACTGTTGGTTCCATGAATATTTTGCTTTATTTCACTTTGGGTATATTTCATTTCTTCTTTCATTTTTTGACCAAGTGTATCAGTTTTGGAAGCATTTTGATTACCAGGGCTTTAAATTTTCCATCAGATAGGTTGGCTCTATCCTCCTCTCTTAGCTCTCTTTCTGAGGTTTTGCACTGTTCTTTCATTTAGGTCCTATTTCTTTGCTCAGGGCCCCTGATAAGTTGTAAGGGGGTGGGGCCTTTGGTAGTCACCTGGGCAAAGCAAACCTTCTTGCTGTGCTGCCACACTGCCTGTTGGGTAGGGGCTAGAGAGGGTACAGTGCACCTCATGTGTTCATCTCTAGTGTACTTTTCAATGAACTCTTGTGTGAGACTGGGAGTTTCTCCTACCTTGGCAATCCCACTGTAGTCCACAACCACCTCTGAGCCTCAGTTTCCCCTTAAGTCGGCCCCTCCTATGCAGCCTGCTGCTCCACTGCATCCAGTCCCATCTCCACAGTCTGCTGCCTCAGCACGGTTTCTCTCCGCTCACCATCTTACCCGTCTGATTGTTGTCTTTGACTATTTCTTTAATTCTGTGGTTGTTGGAGTTCCATGCATTTTGATTTTTTGGCACTTCTGGTTTTTTTATTGATTTTAGATCAGTTGTTTTTCTCCTTTTAGTTGTGCAAGGAAGTGAAGGGTTTCTACCTATGCCTCCATATTGGCCAGAACTCTCTAGACCATGACTTGATTACATTCAATTGCCATGTCTGCAGTTCTGCCAAAAATATCAAAATTGTCTCCTGATAAAGAATATTACTTTGCTTGTGCTGTCAAACTTTAGTGCTATGTTGGTGGGTGTAAACAACATACTTTTTGACTTACAGTTCTGGAAGTCCGAATTTTGAGATCAGGTGCTGGGCTGAATTATTTATTTTCTCCTGAGGACCCTTTCCTTGTCTTAACATTTATTTAGAGTTGATAATATCACTTGCTTGTTACTTGTCTTTCTATACCCTCTCATACCTCTACTTTTACTTAAATTATTTTCCTTTTAATTTTGGTAGATAATTTCTCAATATTTATTTACTTAAGATTTATGGTTGCTATTTTTTTTACATCTTTATATATTTGAGAATAATAATTTTGCAAATATATATATGATGGTGAAGCTTATAGCTGACCAATGCTGCTCTTACCAAGAACTACTAAGGAAGCTGGACTTAAAAAAATTAAAAGCTGACCTAAGGTGTTGAATAACTTATGGGACAGAACTTGAGAACTAAGATCCTAGAGAGATAGGAGACACATTGAGATGAGTTTAACAGTCTGAGTGTCACTTTTCTTGGTGGTACATTTGCTGATTCTTAAGTGCACTGAGTGGGAGGCTGAGAAACTTGTCACAGGGCCCCATGTAAGGGCTGAAGAAGCAAGTAAAGATTTTAGTAATCTCATGAGGCTTGTGAGATAAAGCCTGTCAAAATGGACAGAATAAAAGTGGCCAAGAGAGGATTTTAGGAAAAATTGTGTTCCTGACACTGCAAAAATTTCTTCTCAAGGCAATTGCCAATTCTTAGGCTGTACAGAGCTAGAAGGTATAAAGCCTGCTTGCTTTATACCTTATATAGAACAGAGGGTTAGTAAAATAAGAAATAGTCTGCTAGAAAATATTTAGAAATAAATATAAAATAGAAAAAAGATTATAACATATAGGATATTATGAAATTGTCAAATATATGTGTAATTTTAGTTCTAAACAAAGAATATAAAGAAAAAATGATAAAAACAATATTTGAAGAAATAGTAGATAAGAATTTTTCAAAGTGGATACAAGATATAAAACCTCAGATTGAGAAGTACCATTGCTACCAGGATAAATACAAATAAAACTACAACAGGCACATCAAATTTTGGTCAAAATTCAAAGAAAAAATTCTAAAAGCAGCCATAAAATGAAGACATATATCTTAAAAAAGAGAAAAGATTCAATGAGAGTTGATTTCTCAAAAGAAACTTTAGAGCCAATTTAAGAGAATATTTTTAAATCCTGAAGGAAAAGTTAGGCAAACCTAAAATTTTACACAAATAGAAGATATTGTTTATACTATAGTTTGCTAAGTTAATAAGTCAATTTGGTAGTCAATAACTAGTCATTTAAAAATCACATTATTTTTATGTTTTTTTTTTAACATTTTATTTATTTATTTTTAGAGAGAGGGGAAGAGAAGGAGAAAGAGTAGGAGAGAAACATCAATGTGTGGTTGCCTCTCTTGTGTTTCCCACTGGGGACCTGGCCTGCAACCAAGGCATGTGCCCTGACTGGGAATCGAACCAGCGACCCTTTGCTTCACAGGCCCGTGCTCAATCCACTGAGCTACACTAGCCAGGGCTTATTTTTATGTTTTTGGTATCCCTCTTGCACTCTAAAAGATGATCTGATTCAAATGGTAAAACACATGCTTCTTTCTGGCTAAAAGTATGTTTAATTTTGCAAGAAACTGCCAAAACTTTCTTCTAAAATAACTGTACCATTTTGCATTCCTGCCATCATGAATGTGATTTCCCATTGTCCACATCCTCTACAGCATTTAGTATTGTCAGTCTCTTTCAGAATTTAGAAATTCCAGTAAGAGTGTAATGATATCTTTTTGTTGTTTTAATTTTCAATTTCCTAGTGATGTATCATGTTACAAGCTTACTATCGCCATCCATATATCTTTTCTCGTGAGGTGTCTGGGTCCTTGTCCATTTTTTTATTGGGTTGTTTATTATCAAATTTTAGGATTTCTTTGTAAATTCTGGGTACCAGACATTTATCAAATATGTCTTTTGCAACATTAGTTTCCCAGTCTGTGGTTTGGGTTTTTATTCTCTTGACAGAGTTTGTTGCAGATCAGAAGTTTTTAATTTTAGTGAAGCACAAGTTACTAATTTTTCAATCATGACATATGTTAGACATATTTTCTACTAAAAATCAAATTCTCAATGCAGGACATTGGCTCTAGCTTTGTTAAAACAAAACCAAGTGACAAATTTTAATTCACAAAGGATAAAATACAAGGCACTGATATTACATACAATTTATAATAAACTGATTAGCTGTAGACTAATAAATCATTTAAATCTTATATATACACATATGTACTTTAAAATGTAGTTTTAAAGAAAGAAAAATTTTAATCTTCAATAAATCATCAATTTAAATCTTGTCTTTTAATTGGTGTATTTCAAATATTGAAATTAAAAAATATTAATATAGTTAAGTTGATAAATCTACTATGTTTTTATTGTTTACTATTTATTGTCCTTCTTTTTTTTTGCCTTTCTTTCTTTTTATGCCTCCTCTGATTTTAATTGAACATTTTGTACAATTATATTTTTTCTCCTCTCAGCATATCATATATATTTTTATATATTTTTAGCGGTTGCCCTTGCATTATATTCTTATAAATAATTCAAATTTACTTTCAAATAATACTGTGCCATTTCTTATGTAGTACAAATATCTTTTAGCACAGTATTCTCAATTCTCCCTTCCATCCCTTGTAAATTGTCATTCATTTCATCCATGTAAATTATATTCTAATAGCATTGCTGCTATTATTATTTCAAACAAACTGTTATGTATTAGGTCAATCAAGAATAAACAAATAGAATTACATCAAAGTAAAAAGTTTCTGCACAGCAAAAGAAACCAACAACAAAATGAAAAAGGAACCCACACTATGTGAGAACATATTCACCAATGATACATTGGATAAGGGGTCAAACTCTAAACTATGTAAATAACTTATGTAACTTAACACCAGGAAGATAATAATCCAATTTAAAAAAATGGGCAAGGGACCTGAATAGATACTTCTCCAAGGAGGACATATAGAGGGCCCATAGACATATGAAGAAAATACTCAATGTCACTAATTATCAGTGAGATACAAATGAAAACCATGATGAGATATCACCTCCCACTTGAAAGAATGGTTACCATCAACAAATCGACAAACAGCAAGTGCTACAGAGGATGCGAAGGAAAGGAACCCTACTGTGCTATTGGTGGGAATACAGACTGGTACAGCCACTGTGGAAAAAAGTGTAGAGTTTCCTCAAAAAAATTAAAAGTGAAACTGCCTTTTGACCCAGAGATAACACTTCTGGAAATATATCCTATGGGATCCTGAAACACTAATTCAAAAGAATATATGCATCCCTATGTTCATTGCAGTGTTATTTAAAATAGACAAGATCTGGAAAGAGCACAAGTGTCCATTAATAGATGAGTGGATAAAAAAAGCTATTGTGCATTTGAATAATGGAATACTACTCAGCTATAAAAAAGAAGGAAATTTTACCCTTTACGACAGCATGAGGGACCTGCAGATTATAATGCTGAATTAAATAAGCCAGCTAGAGAAAGACAAATACCATATGATCTCACTTGTATATGGAATCTAATGAACGGAATAGACTGACAAACTAAATAGAAACAGAGGCATGAATACATGGAACAGACTGACCGATGTCAGAAAGGAGGTGAGAAGGGGTACTGGATGGAAAAGGGTGAAAGGATTAGCCAAAACACATATATGTACAACTCAAAGACACAGATGACAGTGATGATGGCTAGAGAGAAGTGGAGTGGGGATTGGGTGGAGGTGGACAAAGGAAGGGGAATAAGGGGATATCTATAATAGGGTCATCAGTAAAAATAAAGTAAAATAAAAACAATAAGAAAAAAAATTCTATTTTACCTTCATTTTCTTCTTTTTTTAGAGGTCATTCTTTATGCAGATCTGGATTTCTGATATATATCATTTCATCTCTTTTCTGAATAATTTAACATTTCTTACAAACCAAGACTAGACTGGTAACAAATTCTTGTAATTTTTATTTTTCTGGTAGTAAAGTGTATCTTTCTTCACCTTTGAAGGATAGTTTCCTGGATAAAGAATTTTATATTTTGGTTCTTTTCTTTAAACACTTTAATTATTTTATTCTATTCTTTTTTTTACTTGTATGATTTCTGCAAAGAAGTCTGGTGTAATTCTTATTCTTGCTCCCCTATACATCAGATTTTTTTCCTCCATCATCTTTCAACATATATTTTTTCTTTGTGTTTGATTTTTTGCAGTTTGAATATGATATGCACAGGTATCAATTTTTTAGTATTTATTCTCCTTACTGCAAAGTTCCTGCATCTTTGATTTGATGTCTATCATTAATTTGGAAAATTCTGTTACTGTTACTTTAAATTTTTCTTCTGTTTCTTTCTCTCTTTTTGTTCTTATGGTATTTCAATTTTACATTTGTTATATCATTCAAAATTTTCTCATAGGTTTTAGCCCTGGCTGGTGTGGCTCAGTGGATTGAGCATTGGCCTGTGAAGCAGGGGGTCGCTGGTTCAATTCCCAGTCAGGGCACATGCCTGGGTTGTAGGCCAGGTCCCCAGTGGGGGACACATGAGAGGCAACCACACATTGATGTTTCTCTTCCACTCTTTCTCTTTCCCTTCTCCTCTCTCTAAAAATAAATAAATAACATATTTAAAAAAATAAAATTTTCCCATAAGTTTTGGATATTCTAGTCTTTTAATTTTGTTTTATCTTTTTATATCTCAATTTTCAAACTTTCTTTTGACATTTTTTCAAGCTTACTAATTCTTTCTTTCCCATTGATGAGTTTATCAAAGACATTATTCAATTCCATTACAATGGTTTTAGTTATTAGCATTTTTGTATTTATTCTTAGAGATTTTTATCTTTGTGCTTATATTACTCATCTGTTCTTGCATACCACTCTTTTTTTTTCCATTAGAGCCCTTAGCTTATCAATCACAGTTGTTTTAAATTCCTGGTCTGATAATCCCAACATGTCTCTGTATGTGATTGCAGTTCTGATGTTTGCTCTCTTCAAACTGTGTTTTCTGCCTTTTAACATGCCTGTAATTTATTTTTGAAACCATGACACAATGTACTGAGTAAAAGGAAATCAGTAAATAGTCCTTTAGTGTGAAGTTTTATGTATATCTGACTAGGGTTTAGGCTGTTTCCTCTTCATTGTAGCCATAGTTGTCATAACTTAAAATTTCCTCTGATATCCTTGTTTTGTCTCACTTACTTTTTGTTTTCCTAGAGACTACTTCTTAACTAAAGTCTGATAATGCAGTTGTTTTTTTTTTTTTTTTTCATTTGGATTCTGTTGTTATTATACAGGAGCCCTATTGATGTGATGGTAAGATATAAGAACAGAGATTTATTCTATGGTATTATGATTATGCATCAGCTTTTTAGTGAGCCTGTGCTCCTGAGCTGTGACCTTCACAGGTGCTTCTCAGTTCTGTCTTGCTTTGTTACACTTAGGTGAGACAGGAAGGCTAAAAGGACCTGGACTTGAGCATATCCCTTCTTTCAGTTCATTTAGCCTGTGATACCACCCCAATCAGTTATGCTTTGGTAATAAAAACAATCTTTTGATGGAAGGCCCTGTTGAGGAGAGCAGAATGCTCTGGGAAAGTTTCATAACAGCAACTTTTCTCCTCTGCTGGAAGGAAATATGGGGGAAATATGCTCTGTTAGACTAAGCCTTCTTGCAGTTTCTAACTCTCAGACTTATCCACATTGAGCTCCCAATGACTCATCCACTACAATCTAGACAAAGTGAAAACTTCCAACTCCTGACATGCCAAACTAGAAAACAAGCTTATAATGCTTTTGTTTATTTTCCCCTTAATTTTTGCTTCTTCTCACATTTAAATTGAATTCAAATGTAATCCAAGATGCATAAATAGCACTGGCTCAAAATTCTAATCTATAACTTGTGAAAAGTTCAATGTCCATTCAAAGATTTTTAATTTTTTAAGGGGCTCCTGTTTTATGGTCTGTAGTTCATATCTTTGTTTCCCCTATTAGAATACTGTATGAATTCACACAAAGGTCTGTGCATGTGGTTCCATTTATTACACATACATAAATAAATAAGTAAATAAATACATAAATTAATAAGCAAGCAAACATTCTCTACGAACCAAAGAATTTTGATGTGTAAAAGATTATAGTAATTCTTATGGACATCTTAAATGTAACTAAAAGAATGAATATTAGACACTTCTGGTCTTTCAAAAATGCCCTAAATTATTTTCACCAACTAGACTTTCAAGATTCCCACCAAGCTACTGAATTTATTTCCCTTCTCTCTTGCCTCCCTCTTTGGAAACAATAGAAATACATTAAAATTATATATATAACGTTATATATATATATATATAATTTTAGCACTCTAGGTTCTCTGTACATCATCATTCTACCCACCTTCCCTGCCACGTTGAAGGATATGGTCCTCATTACTTGCCTTCCAGACCCTTGCTACTCAAAGGGTAATCCATGTAGACATTGCTATCACCTGGGAGATTGTTAGACATACCAAAGCGCAAGCTCCTTTTCAGGCTGGGTCAGAAAAGTACAGCCTTTTTCACAACCCCCAGAGAAATCCTTATGTCTCATTGTCCAAAATCATGACACATGGCCACCCCTGACACAAAGCTGTAATATTGAAAGGTATAGTTGTAATTTGGGCATTCTAGAAGATATAGTAGAAGATGATCCAGAGGAGAAACTTGGAGTGGGCATTAAGTGAACCAAATTTATGGAATCTGCCTTTTGAAAATGAAGAAGTTGAATGCAGAGCATCTGTGTCTCTCCCAAGATTTCACATGAGATGTTTCGGGATCAGAAATTGAATTCAGGTCTAATATAATATAGCATCATAGCTGCTGCTGATTTTTAAAAAATCCTAACTTGAGGATATATTTATTGATTTTAGAGAGATAGGAAGGATGATAGATAGACAAATAGATAGATAAGAGAGAGAAAGAGAGAGAGAAAGAAACAGAGGGACAGATTGATCTATTGCCTCTTGTATGTGCCCCAACTGGGGATCAAACCCATAAACATTTTTCATGGGATGATGTTCCAACCAACTGAGCCACCCAACCAGGGAGATTTTCTTAAATATTGATAATAAAAATCATGTACAAATAACTTGGTAACAGAGAAAAAATAGAAATAGAAAATCTTTTAAAAAGTTACAAAATTATTTCCTTTTTTACTGTAGTTTTCCAATTCAAACCTTAGTGAGCAAATCATTTTAAAAAGAACCTTTTTTTAATCCCTATTCTGCCCATTCACTAGCTTTATATGCACTGGAATATAGAAGATCAAATTGGAAACATCTTTGTAGGTGGGCTGGGCTGTAGAAATGCTGACTGGCTTCCAAAGAAGACAAGGCTGATGATCTTATCAGATGCCCTTGTATTAAACAGAGTGCCAGAATGGATTTTCTGTAATGCTATTAAAGTATGAAAATCAGCTGTTCGGATGAATAATCTGTAAATTGCTAATTTTCACAAAACTGATAACTCTGGAATTTCATAACTTTACTGTGTGTTATGCTGGGGTGAGGGTGGGTATGCATGTGTGTTTTGGTCCTGGAGCAGGAGACAACTCATGTCTCCACGCATGAAGAACTGTGTTGCCTTGGAGTTGTCAGAGAGGAAAGAGCTTACTTTTAAAAATGCCTGTCACACTTCTTTTACTTTACATCACTTCCTTTACATCACTTCCTTCCTGTGATGTGGAAATTTCCAGAATATTCTACTTCTTTTTGGCTCAATTCCTCTGAGGAAGTCCATTGAATCACTTAATTAGGAGAGGAAACAACTGAAGGTGACCTATCAGCAGCCTCAATTCTTGACCGCTTGACATAGAATGGTGTCTAGCTGCCCTCTATTATTATGCTAGGTGCACTTGATTTCTTTCTCCCATAGGAAACAAGGGAATATTTTACAAATGTAAGATTTCCTTAATATTTGGTGAGGTAATTATAGTGTTTAAACTGTCTTAACAGTATAAAATAGTGTTTCAGCTATGAGACACTAATATCATGAGTCACTAAGAAACAAGATGACATGGGTAAAATATGACATGTCACCTGTCATATTCTTCTTTAGGAAATTCATTTAGTATATCAGTATATAAATGGCTCTATGCAACCCCACCAAAAGGAAAATTCATTTAGTTTTATTTAACTAAATACTGCTGTGCTAAACAGTTTTATTTAACTACTCACTGCTGTAGTAAACAAGCTCTGTGAGACACCTCCACATACAACAAGGCCTGTCCAGAAAAAGTCCAGGCATTACTAATATGAGAATGGTTTGCACTACATTGATGTAACCTGGCAGCCAAGGAGAGTGGACTGGAATGCACATGCATGAACAATAATGACTTCGCTGTACTAGTCATCACTGATGACTGTACAGTGGGTGCAGTAAATGCCATTGAGTGAGCATGTGTACTATGTGACCATCACATTCAAAATCACTGAGCAAATAGAGCAATGAATCTGCATCGAATTTTGTATCAAGCTTGAACATTCCTCTGTGGAAACTATTCTGGTGATTGGAAGCTACATCATGACATGCCCGCTCATGCACCATGTTTGGTGCAGAGATTTTCGCCGAAACATCAAATCACCTAGGAGACTCATACCCCTTATAGCCCAGATTTGATGCCCTATGACTTCTGGCTTTTCCCAAAAATGAAATCACCTTTTAAAGGGAAGAAATTCAGACCATCAGGAAAATATGACAGGGCAGCTCATGGTGATTGGGAGAACTGTGTGAAGTCCCAAGGTGCCTGCTTTGAAAGAAACTGAGGCATCATTGTCCTATGTACAATGTTTCTTGTATCTTGTCTCTTCAATAAGTGTCTCTATATTTCATATTACATGGCTGGATACCTTCTGACAGACCTGATTTGTGCTTAGGGAGTTGAGAAAAGCTGTTTATGACACAGGGTCTGACACTGGGGGTGTGGAGGGAAGTCAGCGTAGCCCTTCTCTCACTTTTAGCATGACTGGATCAAAAGCTAATTTTTTTTTCTTTTAATTCTGGAAAATTTTAAGTTGTTTATTTTAAGATTATAGAGTTTGTGTGGTAAACCAGAGTTATCAAATTGCAATTTTATTTTCAATCCAGAGTGTGTTTCTCTTAGTATTAGTGACTGTGTTAGGAGGCTGATTATGGCTGAGTGAAATGAAATCAAAGCACAGTTACAGGGAAGCATGAGGTACATGTCACTGAGGTGACATTCACCAAGGCCACATGATTCAGAAGGCCGTAGAAAACAAATAGCACCATTTTCACAATTGGGATGAAACTGCTGCCTTATGCAGTGTTTGTTTGTTTATTTTTTACTTAAAGGCATAGAAAAGTAGAGAAAGTAATGAAAATCGTGCTCATGTTCCTACTTCCTGAAATTAATTAATGTTTATATTTTAGAATTTTTGCTTGTGATATTAGTTTGTATGCTTATGGAAAATTTTATATGATATATATTAAAAAAACACATTTTCCACAATTTCTTCCAAACCATTTGCCTCTCTCTCTCTCTCTCTCTCTCTCTCTGACTCTTTCTGTATACATATATATACCTGTCTAGGTACTATGGTCCAGCAATGTTGACACATAAACTTAATCAGCACATATTATATATTCTTTTATGCTATATTTGGGGAGAGTTAATATATAAATTTCTTTCTATATTTCTATTTTAAAATTTCACAGAAATTATTATTCTTTGTGGAACTTACATCTGTTGATTGAAGTTAGGTTTTGAAGTTCTTTCCATAATGTTATACATAAAAATGCCCATTTGTTTTAAATGCTATATGGTATCTCAATGTATGAAAATTCCACAATTTATTTTATTGATGAACATTTAATTGTTATTGAGTTTTTTTATTGCAAACACGTTAAACAAACATTCTTGACAGGTCTGCTATTGTTCATGTATAAGAATTTCTCTAAATCAAATATCAAATATAGGAATGAGGATTTATCATTGAAGATACAGTCAGGTTTTTAAAGTTTACTAGACTTAATAATGTCATCCATAATATATATTTCCACTAGTAAGAAGGGAGACTCTTGTTTTTTGCTTAAAATCTAGCAAAGGTTAGATATTTCAGACTCTTTCCTACTCTGTGAATGATTTTTAAAAAAGCAATTAAAAATGATGGGCTTTCTTCTCATCATGAATGAGATTTTTTCTCGTGTTTTCTGATTATTTGATTTCCTACTTTGTAAATTGCTTTTCATGTCATATACTCAGCTTTTTCAAATGACATGAAAAAATGTGTATAATGTTTGTATTTTTTAATTGAAACTTAAGCGTTTCTTTCATGCCCTTGAAAATGACTATTATATATGTTATAAATACCCTTTCCAACTATATTTCTTATCTTTTCTATGATGAGCCTGATATATAGAGGTTTTTGTTTCATCAATTTTTTTTTCATGGTGGGGCATGTGTGTGAGTGTGTGCGTGTTCCTACATTACTTGCTTGTAGGATGCAAATATACTATCCTACATTTTCTTCTAAGAGTTTAAAAGGGTTTTTTACTTTCTTATTTTCATAGAAAATCAAGAATTGTATTGCATTTTTAAATTAATCTTTTAAAATTCACTTGTAAAGTAATTTTTAAGGGAGCAATGATTTCATATATTTTTAAAATTTTATGAACATCAAACTATTTTTATATTTGTTAAGATATTTTTATGAAGATAAGTGAGCATATATTCAGTACACATAACAAAATGTGTAAGAGTAAGCTCACATGGAAAATAACTTACAATTCTTTGTACATGAACACATTTTTCTATAATAAACATTTTTGACACATAGCTTCTATTTATTTATAAAAATTGTGTATTTATTTTTTTTCTTATTTTACTGTTGAACTATTATAGTTGCCCCAAACTTTACACTGTTGTTCTCCCATGCTGCCCCCCTTGCTCCCACAATCACTCCCCACTCTGTTTTTCTGTCCATGGCTCATCCATACATATTCCTTGATCAGTCCCTTCCCTTTCTTTCCCCCTTTCTTCTTCTCCCCATTCCCCTCTGGTCATGCCAGTCTGTTCATCTTTTCCATTCATTTGGTTCTATTTTGCTCATTTGTTTGTTTTGTTCATTGGATTCCTCTTATAGGTGAGATCATGTGGTATATGTCTTTCACTGACTCACTTATTCCACTTAGCATAATACTTTCCAGTTCCATCCATGCTGTTGTAAAGGGCAGGAGTTCTTTCTTTCTGTTGTGTAGTATTACATTATGTAAATATAATACAATTTTTTGATCCACTAATTTACTGATGGACACTTAGGCTGTTTTTACCACTTGGCTATTGTAAATAATGCTGCTATGAACATTGGGGTGCACAGGTTCTTTTGAATTGGTGTTTCAGGATTTTTAGGGTATAATCCCAGCAGCGGATTCACTGGATCAAAACACAGTTTCAATTTTAGTCTTTGGAGGAAATTCTATTTTGTTTTCCACAGTGGCTGCACCAGTCTGCATCCTGAACAACAGTGCACCAGGGTTCCCTTTTCTCCACACCCTTGCCAACACTTGTTATTTGTTGATTCGTTAATGATATGCATTCTGACCAGTGTGAGGTGATATCTCATTGTGGTTTTAATTTCCATTTCTCTGATGGTTAGTGACATTGAATATCCTTTCATATATCTATGGGGTCTCTGTATATCCTCCTTGGAGAGGTGTCTGTTCAGGACCTCTTCCCATTTTTTATCTGGATTTTTTTGTCTTCCTGGTGTTGAGCCATATGTGTTCTTTATATATTTCAGAGATCAAACCCTAGTCCAAGATGTCATTGGCAAATTTGTTTTCCCACATGTTGCTTCCCTTTTAGTTTTGCTGAAGTGTTCTTTATCTGAGCAGAAGCTGTTTAGTTTGATGTAGTCCCATTTGCTTATTCTTTCATTTATTTCCCTTGTGCTAGGAGATATATTGGTGAAAACATTGCTGTATGGAATATCTGAAGTTTTACTGCCTATGATTTTTTCCTCAAGGACTTTTATGGTGTCATGGCTTACAGTTAAGCCTTTCATCCATTTTTTAAAAAATATTTATCTTTAGAGGGGAAAGGAAGGAGAGAAATGTCAATGTATGGCTGCCACTCATGTGTCCCTGCTGGGAACTGGCCTGCAACACAGGCATGTGCCCTGACTGGGAATCAAACTGAGATTCTTTGGTTTGCAGGCCTGTGCTCAATCCACTGAGCTACACCAGTTAGGCCACCTTTCATCCATTTTGAGTTTATTCTGGTGTATGATGTAAATTGTTGGTCTAGTTTCAGTTTTCTGCATATAGCTGTCTGGCTCTCCAAAAACCATTTACTGAGAAGACTATTTTTACTCCATTTAATGCCCCTGGCCCCTTTGTCAAATATTGATTGATGATACAGATATGGTTTTATTTCTAGACTCTCTATTCTGTTCCATTGATCTATGTGTCTGTTCTTATGCCAGTTCCAGACTGTTCTGATTGCAGTGGCCTTGAAATATAGTTTGATATCAGATCTTGTGATCCTTTTTGCTTTGTCCTTCTTTCTCAAGATTACTGAAGCTGTTTGGGGTCATTTTGGTTCCATATAAATTTTTGAAATATTTGTTCTAAATTTGTGAAATATATCTTAAATTTAGGATTAAAATATCCCTAATCCCTATCACAAATAGGGATTAAAATATCAATGACATATTGATATTTACTGCATTGAATCTATAGATTGCTTTGGGTAGTATGGACATTTTCATGTTGTTAATTATTCCAATCCATCAACATGGTCCATGCTTCCATTTATTTGTATCTTCCCTAATTTCTTTTTTCAGTGTTCTATAGTTTTCTGAATATAGTTTTTAATTCCTTGGTTAAGTTTAACCTAGGTACTTTATTTTACTTGTTGCTATAGTAAATGGGATTTTATCCTAGTTTGCTTTTCTGGTATTTCATTGTTGGTGTACAAAAATGCCTTTGATTTCTGAATACTGACTTTGTATACTCCTTTTTTGCCAAATTAACTTATTAGGTAGTTTTTCATGGCGTCTATAGAGTTTTTTTATGTATACTTTCATGTCATCTGCAAATAACGACAGTTTTACTTCCTCTTTTCTGAGTTGGATGCTTTTTCTTTCTTTTTATTGTCTGATCACTGTGGCTAGAACGTCCAAAATTATGTTGAACAAAAGTGGTGAAAATGGACTCCCTTGTCTTGTTCTATCTTAGGGGGAAAGCTTTTAATTTTTGCCTGTTGAGTATGATGTTGTCTGTAGGTTTCTTATAGATGGCCTTTATTATTTTGAGGTATGCTCCTTACATTCCCACTTTGCTGAGTGCATTTATCATAAATGTGTGGCTGTACACTGTTGAATGCTTTTTCATTATCTATTGATATAATTGTGTGATTTTTTCCTTCATCTTGTTTATGTAGTGTATTACATTTATTGATTTTTGAATATTATACTATCTTTGCATCCCTGGGATAAATCCCACTTGATCATGGTATATGATCTTTTTCATGTATTGCTGTATCCTCTGCCAATATTTTGTTGTGGATTTTAAGCATCTATGTTTATCAGAGACATTGGTCTATATTTTTCTTTGTTGTGTCTTTTCCTGGTTTTGGAATTAGGATAATCCTGGCCTCATAAAAAGAGTTTTTGAGTCTTCCCACTTGAACTTTCTGGAATATTTTGAGGAGCATAGGAGTTATCACTTCCCTAAATGTTCATTAAAATTTGCTTGTGAAGCCATCAGTCCAGGGCTTTGTGTGCCAGGAGTTTTTTGATTACTGGCTCAATTTCACTAGTGGTTACTGGTTTATTCAGGCTTTCTACTTCTTCTTGATTCACTTTTGAAAGATTATATTTTTCTAGAAATTTTCCATTTCACACAGGTTGTCCAATATCTTTGCATATAGTACTTCATAGTAATGACTTACAATTCTTTGTATTTCTGTGGTATCTGTTGTACTTTCTCACCTTTTATTTCTGATTTTATTTATTTGGGTATTTTCTTTCTCTTGATGAGTCTGATTAAAGGCTTATTGATTTTGTTTATCTTTTCAAGAAACCAGTTCTGGATTTATTGGTCCTTTGAAGTGTTCTTTTAGTCTTTATGTCATTAAATTCTGTTCTGATCTTGATTTATTTCCTTCCTTCTACTCAATCTGGGCTTTGTTTGTTGTTGTTCCTCCAGTTATTGTAATGCAGGGTTAGGCTGTTTATTTGAGATTTTTCTATCCTTTTTGGGTAAGTCTGTATTGCTATGAACTTCCCTCTCTGTACTGCCTTCACTGTGTCCTCTATGTTTTGGGCTATTATGTGTTCATTTTAACTTGTTTCCAGAAACTTTTTTATTTCTTTCTTGATCTTGTTGTTAACCCATTCATTATTTAATACCATTTTGTTCAGTTTC
>PVKM010015454.1:0-27888 GCA_004027735.1 Carollia perspicillata
GCATAAGAACCTCTCTGGACCCCGGCCCCTCCTCCGACTCCTCCCCATCCTCCAATTCTGACTCCCGCTAGAACTCGCGCTTGGAGGAGCCGCCATCCCGAGGAAGCCATTACGAGCTTAGACTGGCCCGCGACTGCGCAGTTGCTGTTGCCTCCTGACGGGCCTCGAGAACGCCAGGGGACGCCCCTTCCTGTAGCCAGGACACGTCTTCTCTGCGCACGCGCGCCCAGCTCCTCTTGGAGACGCCCCGGGACTCTCGTTTTCTTCAGGTTCAGGCGGTTCGCTGCAGTCCGTAAGTTTATCGCGCTCTCCTTCCCCTCCGCCTCCGCCTCCGCCTCCCTCCTGGTCGCTCGGGCCCTCCCCTTTGGTGGAAAACGTTTTCTTTCTCACTCCGCCCCGGCGCAGACGCAGTGCTGAACGCACAACCGCACAACAAAGGGTGAGGTCCAGAGCCGGAGTCATGGCGGCGACCGATCCGGGCTTGGCCACCCTTGGGAGTACCGCGATGCCGCGGGAGAAAGAGGAGGGAGCTGGCGGGAGCTCCGACCCTCAGCATAACTGTGCGGGTTCCTCGTCGACTCCTGAGGCGCCAACGACTGCCGCCAAACCCTCCAGCCCCCATGCCTCTGTCCTCGAAGCTATTTCTCTAGGTCCCGCGGCGGCCTCCGCGGAGCTGCCCCTCGAGCCTCCAGCCTTGGGGTCCGCGCCGCTTGCTCAAGCCGCTCCGCGCTCCCCTCCAGGCTCTGGCGGCTCCCGGCCCGGCCCGGAGACGTTCCGCCAGCGTTTCCGACAGTTCCGCTACCAGGACGCGGCGGGCCCGCGAGAGGCGTTCCGGCAGCTGCGGGAGCTCTCTCGCCAGTGGCTGCGACCCGACATCCGCACGAAGGAGCAGATCGTGGAGATGCTGGTGCAAGAGCAGCTGCTCACCATCATGCCCGAGGCGTTGCGGGCCCGCCGTCTGCGCCGCCGCACGGATGTTCGTATCACCGGCTGAGCTGCGGGAGGCCTGGTCCGGGCGCTCTCTGGACTGGAGGGAGCCATGATCCGGCCCGGGAGCTTGAGCCTGGCTCCTCAATCCGCGTTAATGAAAAACCAGCTTTTTTGGCAGCTTGTGTAGTCTGTTGTTGCCCTTTTGTTCGTTTTTTACTGGGTTCATTTTCCCAAGCATATTTCCAATCTTCTTTCTGGCTTTTATCGAACCCAAGTTGGGAGCCCACGAGAATAAAGCCTTTGTTTCCTATTCACTTGGCCTTCGTTAGCTTTTGTGGGATCATTTACCTTTTGGCTCGGCTTCGGTATTCGCCACATCTGGGGAATTTTTCTTCTGCACGTTTTCTGGGACCCCACTCAGGTGTCCTTTATTTATTTGGAAGATTTAATGAGGGCTCCATATTCGCCCCTTCCTATCACCAGCTAGAATCTGAGCTTGTTTTCCTACTTGGAAAAAATAGTGATGTCTTGGGTTATAGATAGGTGGTTGTAGCCTCTTGCAGGCAAACAGCTGGCTCTGTTAAATGATCGTTTAACTGGCTACCTGTAGACTATCACTCCCACCAACGTGCCCCACTAGCCTGCCTTTTGGGCAGAGTCCCCAAAGGCCCAAACCATAGGGCTGTTTTAATAAGTTTCAGTGCAGTTACTTACATAAGCTAGTCATTTTCTAGCTGTGGTTTAAGCCTCCAGGCTTACCTTCATTGCCAAATTTTAGGTCTCTAGAAGGATTTAAGCAGAACTGGTGTGAATTAATGGAATTTATTGTTTTAGAAAGGGCAAAGGAGGGAGAAAGGGAAACATCGATGTGAGAGAGTAACCGATTGGTTGCCTCTCGCACACCTCCAACTTGGGTTGGCTTGCAACCCAGGCCTGGGCCCTAAACCTGTGACTTTGTTTTGCAGGATGATCCCCAACCCACTGAGCTACACTATTCAGGGCAACTAATGGGTATTTATATTGCTGGACCTATGCGGGGTTTCTTTTGAGCTATGCATTTTTGATCTCCCAACTGCCTCCATTTATTTTTTTTAATAAGCATAATTGTTTATAAAGGGAAGAGGGAATATGGGAACAGGGAAGCTCTGCTATGAAGTGTAAGTTTAAAGCCTTGCCATGGCCAGGTAGCACAGTTAAGAGTGTCTCCCTGATAGCCAAGGTTGTAGATTCCATCCCTAGCCTGGGCGCCTACAAGAATCAACCAATAAGTTGGGAAAATGTCCCCTACACCAAAAGGTTATGGATTACGACTCCCAGTCAGGGCACATACATAGGTTGCCAGTTTGATCCCAGGTCTAGACAAGTATGGGAAGCAATTGATAGATGATTCTCTCTCCCTCTCTCTCTAAAATCAATAAATTTTTTAAAAGATTTTCAGAGACGGGAGAGAGGGAGAGAAACATTGACTGGTTGCCTCTTGTTTGCCCACAAATGGGGACCTGGCCTGCACCTAGACAGGTGCCCAGACAGAACTGAACCAGTGACCTTTTACATCACAGGCCAGTGCTCAATACACTAAGCCATACCAGCCAGGGCCAATATTTTTTATTAAAAAAAATCAACCAACGAATGCATAAATAAGTGGAGCAACAAATCAATGTTCTCTTCTCTGAAATTAACAATGAAAATAAATAAAGCCTGCTCTGTTCTTGAATCTTCAGCCCAACCAAGAAGGAGCTAATTGGAATCCACTGGCAGTTTGGATTGGTCTGAGAATGGTCCTAAATAGTGGGTGCCATCTCTTAGCAGGGAGTCCAAACCTGTCTTCTCTGCACTGCTTTCAATAATCAAAATCTAGCAAGCCCGCAGTTTGTTCACACCACAGAACATGACCCTGACTGGGCTAGAGGCTGGTGTGGGGCATTTTAGTTTTGAATATTAGACTTAAATGAATTCGAAAGTGGTTTACATACTTTCTTAGATCTTAGGATCTTGAGCTTGCATCCATCTGCCTCTATCCCAATGAAAGATAAACCTGTTTAGAATATAAAAAGTAGATGTCCTTTAAAACAGGTCCCCAACCCCTGGGCCCCTAGGGAAGCTCACCTGAGCTCCCCGCTCCTGTCCCCACCCTGCTCCTGCCCCTGCTGTCTTCCACAAAACCAGTCCCTGGTGCCAAGAAGGTTGGGGATTGCTGCTTTAAAAGACAGTGTTTACAGCAAATTAAATAATGTATATTAATAGAGAATTTCATAATTCAATAATGTGACAAAATATAGCAACAAAAACCTGTTTTATTTTTTCCAAATACAGATACAGAAGTTTGCATGTTTTGCAAATATTGCTTCAAAGCAACATTTCTATATACAGCGCCTTCTGTTCTAATAGCGCGTAAACATAGATATGTATCCACAGTGCAATGTTGGCTCATCAAGGGTCCACCTTACACATACTCTATCACTTTTTAAAGAAACAAAATGATTAGTCAAACCAGAACTGTTTTTGTCAAGGCAATTTTTTAAAGGTGGATAGTTTTACTCAAAACTTAGGTAGTGTACATATTTCTAAATGGTAACAGTAATATTTGCAAATAACAGTTTCCAGTGCTCCAAATTGGGGTTTACTCAACTCGACCCAGGAATGAGGATGGAGCCCCTCAACATGGCTTTAAATTAGGGAAGTACACTGAGGTTATCAGAACTTGGAGTCATCCCTGCTTCCCTAAGGACAAAAGTCACAATGAGTGAAATGGAATTATTCTTCAATTAACGGACAAAACTAGGGTAGTTCAGTTTCTGATTCCATCTTTGAAAAAGACATGAGATTGACTACCTTAAATTACAGCTTCCCAGGGTGTGACGCTCAAACTTATTTTCAGGGAAAAAAAAAATCAGTAATAATACAAGTTGTCATACCTCACAGTTGTGGCTACAGAAAACCATCGTGTTTCTTTCCTTTTCAGACAAGCATCACGTAGTTCTCATAATGTGGCTGTCTGATAAGTTATGCAAAGCAGATGCCATGCACACTCCTTGAGCGTTTCTCCCCATACCAGAAACGCCAACTTTAGCAATGGGAAACAGCCTCTTGTAGAGAGGAAATGTGTCAGCTTTCATTACAAATGTCATAGCTACTACATGTGCTCCTTCTGATGGATAAGCTACAGCAGGTCAACTTGCTCTAAATTCATTTTATATCACATGGTGAACAAATCACTGGACAGCACACCTTGAAACAGACCTTGGTACAGCGGCCTTCATGACCACAATGACCTGTGCCTTAAAGCCTAACCATTCCACAGATCACAGGAGATAACTGTCGTTGCTACTGAGATATTGGCTACTTCACGTTTACATAGTAAATATTTGCAGCATATAACATTACAGATTCATAAACCCATAATTAACATGTGAGTGTTAATGGACAACTGTGCTTTGCTTTTCGCCTTTAGTGATAAGAAAACTAAAATGAGTCACTCCTCAAAACATGAAATACTTTCTTTAACTTTGCCTACTAAGGAAAAACAACAATATAGCAATTACACGTGGAACCGTAACCTGCGAGAGTAACAGATATTGTCCCAAAAGGTACAGATTGTACCTGGACCTTAAGCAGCAGCATCACCTTGATCTCACAAAATAATACAAACAGGAAATTTAAAGTGTTAAAGGATATTAAAACAAACCTGAAAATGCCACTACTGAATATACACTCTTCAGGGCAGGAGGAAAGCAACACTTAAAATCTGAAGTTTGTTTACAACAATATAAAATAAGGTAATTCCCCAAATCACATTCTTAGTAATAAATCTTTACAGTGAAAAAGTTCAAACTTTTGGGAAACTTTTTTTGGACATTGAGTAGAACTGGGAAGCTGTCAATATTAAGAAGTGGGTAGAAAATGCTGTCCTTTGGGTTCCAGACCCTGCCTGCTTCAGTTTGGAATTCCTCCCAGATTCATAGTACAGTGAGATTCTAGTTCCTCCACAGGCTGATGGGCTCTGCTATAAAAGACACTACCCAGCCAACTCTGGGGTGAAAGCATATGAAACTTGTCCCCGGTACCATGAAGTCATGCAAGAGATGTGGTGAGGAAAGTGAAGAGTCCTACAGAGAAGGTAGGGCAGCCAAGGCCTCTGCTCCTTCCCAATCTCCACAGAATGATGAAGTCACGACATTCCCATGAAGCTGGAAAAATGAAAATGATGTCTGCTGTCTAAATCCATGCCAGGCAGAAACCAGAAGGCTTGGCATGTACCCCAACCTGACAGAAAAGTCAATTAAATAAGCTGCGAGTTGAATTTACAACTGTTTCCGACGAAACTTTTTTGGCTCTCATTCCATTTATCATCAGTGGCACGATTTCAAGTGAAGTTTGTGCAAAAAGACTCACTCTCCATCCAACAATGTGCACAGAAGAAGGGAATCCCAAGAGTCTTATTTGCTACCTTCTTGGTAGGCTCTGAGATCAGAGTGCCCGGCCCTCTGGCAGCCAAAACGGCCTCTTTGTCCAAAGTCCATCACATCCCCTCTGCCCAGATCCCTGAAGTCAGTCGGTGTCACGTGCATTCGGCATGCTAGGTTTATTTATTTAAAAATGCAAAGTTCTTCCTGCAGGCACCCCAGGATTGTGCCCGCATTAGTTCTGGGTGCCCAGACTCATGTTGAGCAGCAGAGCGCGATCTGCTGTACTTTGCCCAGGTCTGTCAGCAGCTGCTTAATGCAATGCTTGAGCTGAGGAAGCCTGGCCAGCGGCTGTGGGGGCTCCAGTTCCCCAGTGTAGTCCAGCCAGCTCTCCAACACTGTAGGAAGAAGAGAGAGAGAAGACCCAGTGAGTTCCCAACACTTGATGTGCAAGACTCTCAACAAGAATTTCAGCACCATATCCCATCTGACTGCTCAAGGGGGACTGGGAAGGGAAGGCCAGTTCAGGAAACAAGGATGATAGAAATGGTCTATGTTTGTATTGTCTCATAGAGTAGCCACTGGCCACACGTAGCTACCAAGCTGGTGCAAATGAGGAACTAATTTAAATTTTATTCAATTTTAATTAAACAACCACACATATCAAGTCTATTACTATAGCAGTGCAGCTCTAGAGTCCAGAAGGCTTTCTCAAGCAACATACAGCCTCACACACAATCCTTTCCCCTCCTCAAAACCAGCCCTCCGCCTTCCATCCCACCTTTCTAAATGCTTTTGTTTCCTGCAAATTACTTCTTAGGAAAACTTTTCCCAGCTCTACACCCTGAGTCTGGTCCCTGTGCTATGCTCTCTCATGTCCTCCTCCTTTGGAGCACCTACCATAGTTTCTAATCATATATAATGGGATGACTTAATTAATCTTTCTCTATGAAAGTAGAGGCCGATTCTGCCTTGTTTACCATTATACCCCTAACATTTAGTTGTGTATAGAACTCAAAAAGGGAGGGGAAAGATGTGGGAATGGCCTGGTGAAATGCCCCACTGACTGCTCAAGCTCCACAGAGCTCACCTTCCTCCCTCTATCAGATTTCGTGTTGGTACTTATACATTCTGAAAAGGAGGAACCTACCTTCCTCCCGACCCCAAAAAGTACACCATGAAAGTAACAAAAACAAGACTGCCTTCTCAGACCTGAACTTGAAAATCAAGAGTAAAGGATCAAAGTCATGCGAGAGTCACTACCGACCTCCTGAGCAAGAAAACTCCATAGTGACCACTTTCAATACATCAGTAAGTCTTTAAAAAAGAAAGAAAGAAAAATCCTAGAAGGAGACAGAGCACTATTCAGCAAAAGGGAAAAATGACTCCAAATCAATGCTGGGAGAGGCCATCTGGGTGAGTCTAAAGAAGAGGGAGTCAGGGCTGGCAAGACTGATTCCAAGAGACAGACAGACAGACAGACAATGGTCCCTGACAAGATGATCCTACAGCCCTGGCTGATGTGGCTCAGTGGACTGAGCACCAGCCTGCAAACCTGGCCAGGTCCCCGGTAGATGGTTGTGTGAGAAGCAACCACACACTGATGTTTCTCTCCCTCTCTTTCTATCTCCCTCTCTAAAAATAAATAAATAAAATCTTTAAAAAAAAGAGATGATCCTACAATTGCTGAGAGGCCCCTCTGTTATGATCATTGTAACTACCTCAGATATAATTCCAGGTTCACCAAAAATATCCCCCAACACTGTGGTGACCCAGGAAGCATACACAGGGAGAAAGAGCACCAGTGCACAGACTAGAAGAATCTGAGAATCTGAACGTGTCTGTTTAGGGCCCCTAAGATGGAAGCCCTCTCTAGATCTGTCCAGCCAACAGCATCTCCTCTGAACCCCAGCATCCAGCAAGCTTGCCTTTTCTCCACACCGTGTGCTGGACCATCACCCTAAGTTTTTCTTTTAAAAAGCTCAAAAGCTTCTCAGCAGTATACTGACTATAAGCAAGGCAGGAGGTTTCATTTCAAATACACTTAGAGCAACTGAGTGTATTTGCTCTAAGCTCAGAGCAACATATTTTCTTAAAATAATATATACTTCAAATGCTAAATGATTCAAAATTTTCATGGTTATTAAACATCTTTTGTCTTTTAGTTTTACAATATTATCCTTGCAACTACATAATTAAATAATGATTAATATCGAAACAATGACATTTAAAAACATGTATCAGTCCATATAACAGCTTACTAGGCAGTTTTAAGAACAGTATTATATCCAAATTCCTATGAAAGCTTAGCTTATCTCAATAGTATTTAAATGAACTAAAGAGTTCACTCCCTACTATAGTAGAAATAAAACAGGATTCTGAGGAATCAATTAAATACAATGTAAGTCTCTTTATCTGCATAAAATCTTTAAATTTTGTAAGTGATCTTCATGCTCCCTCGGTACCTCTCAGGGCCTGGAGTATTAGCACCAAACAGAGCATGTGGCCCCAAATCAGCAGGACACAACATAAAAAGTTCTCTAGAAGGCCAGAGAAGGGAGCCCAGGCTTATCGTCCTTACTATACGGCCCAAGCTGCACGCACGGAAGGGGATGCGAAGGGGCAGGGGTGTCGGTCAGTGAGTAAGTAGTAGGTAGGCCCAGACTTCTCCCCTAATGGCAGGTTCCTTTGGCAAGAACAGAATGCAGTTCACCCTGTTTCCACAACGCTAAGCCTCCCCCTTTCATGGACCCAGAGCCACTCCTGCTTTCAAAACCTGTAATTTTCAGTCTGATATTCAATACTATTCCAGCTACCTAATAGGGTTTTCACAGACAGTGGCATCCATTACAATTCTAAGGAGGCCAAGCAAACCTTCTAGGAGTAAACAAAACAAAAATACTCCCCCTTCCAGAAATGCCCTCACAGTTGGACCCTGGGTTAGCATCCTATTCCCAGTTCCTCAGGTTTGCCTCAGGGTCAAGACATAAGCATGAGGGCATATAAGTCTCCCTGCGTGTCTGTCCACCCCTCTCTCTACCCCCGCTCTCTCTCACTACCCTCCAATACAGTAACCTATTTTCTAACAGAACCAGTCAGTCCTCCTCACATCCACTCTGAGCCACCTTCTCTCCAGCAGAAGACATCACGCTCTTCAAGGCTCCACTGCAGTACCAGGAGTTCCAGGAAGCCTTCATGTTATTGCTTCCCCTCACCAACAGTTCTCCCCTGGCACGGCCTCAGCTGTACACATGTTCTGGCCACATCTCATGACCCTAGCTTGTATAACATATAGTATTTTTCATACAGTATTTTTCAGAGTTATCATTAGGTATGTTTTATATCCCCAATTAAAGTAGTACAATGGCTTGACTGTACCCAGAATTCTCAAACAGAACATTTCTTTTTTTTTTTTAACTTTTTTTAGATTTTATTTCTTTATTATTGGAGAGAGAGGAAGGGAAGGAGAGAACCAACAACGTGTGGTTGCCCCTCACACACAACCCC
Organism: Carollia perspicillata; assembly: GCA_004027735.1. Lineage (NCBI taxonomy): Eukaryota > Metazoa > Chordata > Mammalia > Chiroptera > Phyllostomidae > Carollia > Carollia perspicillata. The sequence continues at coordinate 8,841 of PVKM010015454.1, forward strand.
ACCAGGGACCCAGCCCGCAACCCAGGCACGTGCCCTGACTGGGAATCAAACCAGTGACCCCCTACTTCGCAATCCAGCTCTCAATCCACCAAGCCACACAAGTCAGGGCAGAACATTTATTTCTTAATTGGGCTCCATTTTAAGGATGAAAACAAATAATTAAGAAATAAATGAACAACTGAGAAGGAATTTTGTCTTCAAAATCAAACAAGCAACTTCCTGGGGATCAAAAGAGCCCTGGGGAACATGAATTTGATCATGTTCGTCATCACGAGCTCTGTCCTCCAAGCCCACCTGTTACCAGTAACAACTGGGAGAAACCCTTAGAACTACACAAATGATTTGGTCAAGTTCTTAAATCTGTACTGATAAAGAGGAAAAGGCTTCATTTTAGATTTCATCAAGGGGTGAAATAAAGGGTTTTTTTCCCCCAGATTAATCCTCAGATATCTTAAAAACTCAATTAAGAACTCGGTTAGCCCTGGCCAGGTAGCCCAGTTGGTTAGAGCATCGCCTCAATATGCCAAAGTTGCAGGTTTGATCACGGTCAGGGCACATACAAGAATCATCCAATGAATGCATAAATAAGTGGAACAGCAAATGGATGTCTCTCTCTTTTTCTAAAAATATCAATCAATTAAAAGAGAAAGAAAGAACTCAGTTAGTAAATCTTTGCTCAAGTCGTGCACTGCCTGCAGTAGAGCTCAGCTGCTCTTTTGCAGAAGGGGCTGGGCAAGGGAGGCCGGACTCCTAATGTCACAAGGTCCTGAGAAGTGCCCGATAAGTACTTAAAGGAAGTCTGGTCCATCTTGAGGAGTGAAGGTAAATGAGACTGAAAAGAAGAGGAGGCAAGAGCAGAGTTGTCCCTAGAAAGCCAGGTAGGGCAGTGCAGATAGCAGCTCATCCTGACAAGCTCACAGTGCCTGCCAACAGGCAGAGAGCCAGGGAGGAGCCCTACCATCCAGCTCCTTCTCAATGGAGTCCATCCTATGCGTGACTTCGTCTTGAAGAGATTCCACGTGGGTCAGCAGGTTAAACTGCCACTGGTGCTGGGAGCTCAGCAGCCCCTCTCCGCCTCTGTCCAGCAGCTTCCGCGCAGGAGCTTCCTCTGGTAGGACCTTTTTGGAGACGTATTCCCTCACCTGAGAATGCAATGGCCGACATTTCAATCACTAAGTAGAGACAGCTCCCAACCCCTTCTCCCACCAGGCAGTGTTTGAAACTATCTGAAAAACCAGTTGCAGCTTGAATATTCCAAATCTCTGTCTCCCTTTCTTCCCTCTCTCTTGGGCACTGCTGTACCAATTGCAACTGCCTCCGGGTAGCACAGACCTCTGGCTCAGAAGGCCCCACAGCTGCTTCTCAGTTGCTGGCCCAATGCCCTAGGCCTGACGTGGGCCTCAGAGAATGGCTTCCAGAGCCCTGAGATCAGAGTATAGCAGGGCAAGTACAGACAAGAATTAGTCTGTGGCAATCAGACAAATAGGTTTTAAGTCCTAGCTCCATGTCTCTCTGAATAGGTGAACCTGGATAAGTTATTTCACCTCTCCAAGCCTCTGGTCCCTTTACAGAAGTGGTAAAATAAACTTTAAATGTTCATATGGATGAAATAGGATCAGATTTATAAAACACAGTGCTGGCCTAAAGTCAGCCTGCCATCAGTGAAAGAGATTTTTAACCCTGCCTGTCTTGTTTAGACCCAATGTTTTCTGATCTGTTGCGTGCCAGATGCCTCTAGGAAATCCACCTATTCTGCAAGAGTAGAAGCTTTTTCTGGGGTTTGTGAGCTCAACTTTTCATTCATTCATTTGAAATAAAATAGATTCTAGGTAATATTTATTTAGAGCTTACTATGCGCAAAGCCATGATGCCAGAGGAAGTAAAGTGACCTGTCACACCACACTGTAAATGGGGCCTTGTTCAGACTAGGAACTGGGTCTGTCTCCAAAGACTGTGTCCTTTGGCTTCAAATGTCCTGTGTCTCCAAGACCAGCCTTGCCCAACACTGTTTTGACACTAACAAGGGCACAGGGTGAATGAGATACAATGCGCACCCCGAGGGGCTCGTAATTTAGGATGCTCCCTCTCCGCAATAAGCAGCAACGTATTTGACGCTAGTGATACTGACCCACAATTCTGTGAAAATAAGTATGACAAGGGTAGAGAAGCTCTCAAATCACACTGAGAACAGGGTAGAATGAGACCAGTGAACAGTTAAAGACGACTCTAGCAAGAGGATGAGACAGGGAATTCAGGAAGAGAATAACTTGAAAAACAGAAAAATGACAAGTGGCTCTTGGGAAAACTGATGCAACTCGAAAACATTTTGAAAAAACAGACTGTTTTTATGTCAGGGCTACCAAGTTAAAAGTTCAACTAAAGCTATCATAGAATTGTACTGAAACATTTATGCCTAATACCGCACTTGACTCATTATTTGCTCATGCTAAGAATTAGCAACTAGGTGCAATTATACATTACATCAAAGAAAAAACTCATTTTCCTAACTTAGTTCCACTTATCAAGTCCCAGTGAACCCTTTTCTCTTCACTACTTCCCACCTCTCCACCTCCACCCCCACTGACTATACTATTTCGTGGGCATTTCCCAGAACCAATGATCTTTGGTTTAAGTGGGCTCTCCCAACTTTGCACCCATTTTAATAGGAAAAGAAAAAAAACCTGTGATAAGAAATTTAAATAGAAATTTACAACAAACACAATATTATAATAAACATCTTCTACAGAACATTTATCCCTAGATGGAGAACTTAGAAGCACTCAGACACTGAATTAAGAACAAGTACAAGCAAGCTACCTACCTTTGGGGAGCTGGATTTGGGGTCACTGTCCCCCCGGCTCCTGTCTTGGTCTAAAGGCCAACCCAGGCGTGGGGAGAGGGAATCGTCACCATTCTCATGGAGGGGGTTGACTGCATCGTCAAGGGCAGAACCGCGGGTCTCCACCACCAGCTTCTGCTCCACAGCAGGGTAATAGGCGCGGGGCTTCTGGTAGCAGTGCTCGCTGGTGATATATGACTCCTCCACAGACTGGGGCAGGGGCAGGGGTTTCTCCACTGCCCCGTTTAAAGTTCTATAGCTTGGGGCTTCCTCCTTGCTCTTGGCTTCAGCAACTTGGATGTGTCTGGAATGAGATCTCCCGTCCCCTGAGTGCTGTTTCCAAGGCTGACACCACAGCTGCAGATCAGGATGCTCCCTGCTTCTGTGGGGAGGGCAAATATGGAAAGGGCTTTGGAGTAAGTGGAACCACGGCAGGGGCTTCTCAGTTCCCAAACACTCTGAGAAGGAAGAAGAGTTCCCACCTGGACCATCTGGTAACAAACCACCCTTTGCCAAGCAAAGGGGAATGGAAATCCATGGTCTCTTCACCTCCAGGCAAACTCCCCTGTGTACACTCAGTGATGGGAGGACAGAGCGGTGCTACCCACATTTGGTCCACAGACATGTAGAAACACGTGGGGCCTTCTGAGTGTCACAATAACAAAGGGTACTACTGGCATTTAGTTCACAAAATCTAAGGGCACTAAACATCCTGTAATGCTTGGGACAATGCCACAGATGAGTTAGCCCACAGTACAATTGTCAACAGCACCTTTCCAGCCCCGGCTGAGAAACACTGGTCAGTAGGAAAGCACAAACTTAACTCACCAGCAACTATCACACATTGGTACTGCCCCCTCCCCCACTTTTCTGAAGCCTTCCTGCAGAAACGGAATAGGTCATAACTATGAAGGTGTCCAGTAATCTTACAGAACCTAAAATTCTGCCCCAGCTGGTGTGGCTCAGTGGATTAAGCACTGGTATGTAAACGAAAGAGTCACCAGTTCAATTCCCAGTCAAGGCACGTGCCTGGGTTGCAGGGCCAGGTCCCCAGTTCGGAGCATGTGAGAGGCAACCATGCATTGATGATTCTCTTGCACTCCTTCTCCTTCCCTTCCCCTTTCTCTAAAAATAAATAAATAAAGTCTTGTAAAAAAAAGAACCTAAAATTCTGCTCCCAAGAGGATGCAACTATCCTTTCTCAGCTCACTCACTCCAGCAATCCCCAATATCAATACCACTCTTATCCACTGGGGTAGGAGAGAAAACCACCAGCATTGTGGCAGCATGGGTCCCTGGGTCACCTCCAACAGGGTAACACAGCCCATCCCAGGAAGTCCACACCCAAAAATGTCCCTGAAATCCTACTTGCATCAGGGGAAATGACAGTCACTGTTAACTTGGAAATCTGTTAACATGGAACACAGAAGCCCCAGTACAGACCTCCTACTGCATGAGAATCGTGAAAGGCTTTGCTTTCTCCTTTCTCCCTTACAATTTTCACCCTTGCAGCTAAGATCTGAAGCCCCAACTCCTACTTCACATAAAGATGACCCTGGCCTTTCCTTGTAAGCCCTGTCGATCATAAAGAAGGTATGCACAGCCAGATATGCTACTTTTTAAATAACAATAGATGCTCTGAAGTTATTCTGTTATTGTTTGCCCCTGAAATTAAATTGGCCAGGCCGTTTAAGGAACAGTGTTTCTGAGAATGAAGATCCAGAGCCTGTGACAAGAGACTATCCCTGGGCAGAGACAGGTTGGGGCTACCTCCCCTCCTCCCAAGATCTTTTCTCCACATACAATGACTAAAAAGACCTCTCTACACCCTCTTCTGAACTGCTGGGAGAAGTCAGGCTTAATTCCAGTACAAAGTCACCACTATAAAGATGAAAGATCTAAACAGAGAAATGCAAGGGACAAAGTGCCCGACTACAGAACAGGGCGAGGAGCACTGGCATTTCAGTGAGGAAAGAGAACACCCTCTGACTGATTCTGCAAATGAAAAGAAATCTAGCCACGGTCACTAACTGGAGCATCACCCAAGGATTTTTTAGGCCTTTACAAGGACCGCCTTTTCACCTACCTCAGTCAATTTCTGGCATCTCATTAAGAAGAAATTCATTTGGTTTAAATGTGGTCAAGTTTTCCAGGTTTACAAAATGTGAAGGAATAGTGACTCCTATCCAGGGCTGTCAATTGATTCAGCTCACCTCGACAAATACTGTCACCATAATAGCTAATACACCTCACAACCATCCTCCCCTTCTCTCATACCCACTCTACCCTCACTCCTGAGTTTCAGTGGGGCACATGGCCACCTGCCTGGCCTCGCCGGCAGTTAGGTGTATCCATGAAACTGCTTGCTCCTCCTTTTTCTACTATCCCGTTGTGGGGCTTGGAGCAGAGCTGAGGTACAGATGAGACTGCTTCAACCATACAGATGAGAATAATCCCAATGCAATGCCAAAGGAATAAGACAGAAGGAACCCAAGTCCCTAAGTCCCCAGACAGAATCCTTGAGAAAGGTAACCCACCTGGCCAGGACTCCTATCTACCCGTGAAACCTGCATTATGTGAGAAAGAAAATTCTCTTTTGTTCTAGTCTCTTTTGGGGGTCTCTGTCATAGCAGCTTAGCTTTCATCCAAACCAATATATACTCTCAATGATGTGCCCTGCTCAACCAGTCCTTGTCATGCCAATACTTGAAGCCAGCCAGGCCTCTGCCCACCAGAATGCAAGAGAAAGCAGACCCTCATTCTGCCATTTCAGGGTTCCGACACTCTACCCTGCCTGACGCCAAGAGGACTCCAGGACTAGTGAGCACAAAGGAAACCTTGTCAGAGAGTGGCCTGTCATGTCTAACTCCCTCGTGGCGCTAGCTTGTCACTGATGATGTCACTAAGATGGTACCCTATGGGAGAGCTTAAGGAGAGATTTTTACAGAAGAGAAGCTGTCCCTGCCACAGATTGTGCTAACACCATAAGAAAATTCATGGAACTGCTGAAGAGAGGCAGTTGGAAAGGTTAGAATAAGTACTTGGCGGGAGCCAGGACCTGAGTTCTAGTCTCGGCCCTGGAAACCGTGGAGGGCGGCTGCCCCACTCAAGGCTCAGTTGCCCTACTTGGTAAAGAGGGGTAAAGAGGGGTAGGTTATAAAAGCCAACAGACTCCAACAAGAGCTGCTTGTCTTTCTCAGAGTTTACATAAACTTGGGTCACCTGACATGTAGAATGCAGCCACAGAAGGGAATTCACACTCAATTTAACTACAGACTCTGGCAACTAAAAGCCAGAAGTCCAGCTCCAAAAGGCTTAAAACTTAGGGAGGGCTGGGTGGGTGGGCTGGAATGGTAGTAAAAGACAGAAAACTATACTGAACAACAATTAAAATAAAATTAAAAAAATAATAATAATAAATGAAAGGAAGGTAAAAAAAAAGGCCTAAAATTTTTCTGTATGAGAAAACCATCAAGGGACGTATTTATTGAAGAACCTCTATGGTAGAGAGCAGGCATGCCGACAATGCCTCTTCCAACAGCTTTCAATTTGATTCTGCTTACCAGTCAAGGTTTAGGATGAATAGATAAACAAAATGTGGTACTATACACAATGAAATATTATTCAACCTTACAGAGATAGGAAATTCAATACACGCTACCAAACAGATGAACCCTGAGGACGTTATGCTAGGTGAAATGAACCAGTCATAAAAAGACAGGACCCCTTACATGAGGTACCCAGAGCAGTCAAATTCACAGACACAGAAAGTAAAGTGGTGGCTGCCAGGGGTTGGGTGGAGAGGAAACGCAGCGGAGTTATTTAACGGGTAAAAAGTTTCAATTTTACAAGATGAAAAGAGTTCTGGAGATGGGTTGTACTTACCACTGCTGAACTACACACTGAAAAACGGTTAAGAGAGTAATTTTTATATTATATATATCTTACTACAATTTTTTAAAAGATTTTATTTATTTATTTTTACAGAGTGCGGAAGGGAGGGAGACAGATGGAGGGAGAAACATCGATGTGAGGACTGGCTGCCCTTGTATACGCCCTGACTGGGACGTACTCCAACTGTGGACTGAACCCACAACTCACACATGTGTCTGGACCGGGAACCAACTGGTGACCATTCGCCTTGTGGGACAATCAACTGAGACACTCCAGTCAGAGCTATCTTACCACAGTTTAAAAAACAAAAACAAAAAATTCAGAATCAACACCAAAACAAAAAACAAGTCTAAACTATAAATACATGCGTTGTATCTTGACTGTGGTGGAGACTGCAAGAGGGTATACATTTGTCAAAACTCAATGAACACTTAAAAAATAGGTGAACTTAATTTATGTAAATATACTTCAATAAAGTTGATTTTTTAAAAAAAATGTTTCAGCCCTGGCTGGCGTGGCTCAGTGGATTGAGCACGGGCCTGTGAAGCAAAGGGTCGCTGGTTCGATTCCCAGTCGGGGCACATGCCTGGGTTGCGGGCCAGTTCCCAGTGGGGGACAAATGAGAGGCAACCACACATTGATGTTTCTCTCCCACTCTTTCTCCTTCCCGTCCCCTCTCTCTAAAAATAAATAAAAAATATTTTTAAAAAATGTTTCATAACTGAAAATTTTTAGTAAGGTGATCTGTCTTGATTCTGTAGCTTCCCCATTTCTCAGATCTATCCCCACCCCAGGCCATGCCAAATCAGACACGTCCCCAAAGTTGCAGGTGTCACACTTACTGCAAGATGCTCATCTTGAGCTGCAGGCCGTGCAGAACCTCGATCACTCTCTGCACATCCCCGAGAAGCTGGTGAGTGGCCACAATCTTCTTGGCATTCTGGTGGGAGTAGTTCTCTTCTAAAAATGCCAGGCCATGCATATGTCCCCTAGTCAACCACTCCTTGTCATACCAGTACTTTAAGCCAGGCCTCTGTCCTAAAATAAAATAGTGAGTGACAAAGACGGTTAATGCTTGGTCTGAAGAAAACCGTATTATTCACCATTGTACAATTATCACACAAACGAATGGCTGGATGGGTTAGTGTGTCCATTATATTCATTTATTCATCCAATATACATTTACTTGGCACCTACTATATTCTAGGCTGTCTAGTAAGTGTTAGGGACAAGGCAGTAAGAAATGTTAAGTTTCCTGATCTCCACGAAATGTCCAGAGGTACAGTGGGAACTGGAATAGCTCTTCAAATTTAAGTCACATCATTCCCTCTCCTATTTAAACCTGAAAAGACGTTCTACTGCGCACAGTAGACACCAAAGCCCTAACCCTGGCCTACTGAGGCTTGTAGGACAGGCTACTTTCTGCCCGCTTGGCCCCATCCTTACAGTGGCCTCCTTCCAGTTTATGGAACATATTGAGTTCTTTCTGGTCTAGGGTCTCTGCTTTAGCAAGCACGCTGTCTGGCGCACTATTCCCAAGGCCTTTGCAAGACTGACTCCTCACCACTTCTCCTCAGAGAGGCCTTTTGTCATCTCCCAAAGTAAGACGGCCTCTCCAATGCCTCCTAGCTGTTCTCTCATCACTTTTGCCTTCCGCCCCCACCCCACAGCATTCATCCCTATCTAATAAGTTCTAGTTCATTTGACTTATTTTGACATCTGTTTCTGGTCCCGACTCCACTAAGAGCCAAAAGAAGAGTAATGATCTTGTTCAAGGTTGTATTCCCAGTGCCTGGCAAAATGCACCCTGAATGGATTTATAAAATGGCAAGAAGCCCCAAGTGCCCCTCCAACTGCCAACTACCACTGAACTAAGTAACAACCAGGCTCCCTGCCTTCTCTAGACCTCCATCCATCTGGTCCGGCAGATGACCTGGATGGCTTCAGTGGTCTTGTCCATCGCAGAGACTCTTAGGAAGGACTAAAAACATGACACCATGTGACCTGGCAGCGTTTCCAGCTCCAAAAGCCCAAGGAACAACTTTCAGACTGTTGTTTACCTCCCATATCCAGAAATAACCTATGCAATCCCTATCAAGGTCCCTTGGCTCTTCCTGGCCTTCCCAAGACTCGTGGTAGGAACGCACTGTGATTCTGTTAAAAGCATCTGTAAGTGACCTTCGACTCTGTTAGGTTAAACTTCTGGCGCAAGATACTGCAGAGTGCAACTGAGTGTACAAAGGCGACAGACACTGAGTTCTCAATTCAAGGAGAAATCTATTCACAGTCTTGGCAATCAGAGTTATTAAAGAGAGTATAAAGGGGGTAAGTAGTAATGGAAAAAATAAAAATAAACTATTAAAAACTAAGTTCAGAAAGTGTACAAGAATTGATAAAGAAAGTATGTATGATTTTTAAAAATAAAAAAGTAGAGGGAAAGAATGGGAGACAATGAAGCAGATAAAAGAAATTTTTGAACAGTGCCTAAGAAGCCCCTCTGAAATCTCAGAGGCAGCTGTTGTAAGAAGCCACCTGAACAGGATTCAGAGCAGCGTTACTTGTTTTCCAAGACAAAAGTTAGAGACACTGGTTCTCATCTTCTGTCACGTCCATTCTGGGTCTGTATTTTCTCGCCTGTCAAATGCTGGAGCTAAACTAAGTGGTCTCTGCGACTCTGCCCATCAAAAATATCCTATGACTCACAGATGAATCATCTGACCATATTCCTTCCTTGAGATAAAGGGAAAAACAGAGGCAGATTCCTGTCTGTCTATGGTCTAATCTAACACATAGAGACACAGTGTCACAAACAGAGGTTATCAGGCCCTGAGGGGACCTACTTGCTGGAAAATGAACCGTGGTGGCCAGCCCCACCCTGCACAACCAGCAAAATCAAGAGATCTGGCCCCGCAAACCAGTTCTAATTCCAGTTTGCTTCATGAGATTAGGAAAGGCATTCATATCTATAACATCGATTTCTTTCGCATTAGCCAAAATGGGAATAGGCATTCCTACCAGGCCCCTCACAGGACTAAAAGGGATAACAGAAGCAGAGGTTCTCAAGTACTGTCTGGGTATGAGGAGGTCAAGGACTGGAGCTGAAGGGAGACATTACGGTGGTGAAGGGAGAAGATGTTACCATCCTACTGACAGCAAGACAAGAACAACAGATTTATAATCCACCCGAGACTTCTGAAAAGGGGCACCCAAGAACAACAGGCCAGCCTGGTGGCCACAGAACAATGATGTTAACTGACCCTAAGGAATGAATTCACTGCTTTGGGTGGCAGACAGGCTCTTCGAAACCACACCTTTCCCTTTCCCCTTAAGGGCGCATCCCCCTCCCTGGGGCCAATGAAGCAATGCAAGGCAGATGCCACCAGAGGGAGCAGAGGCAGTTTTCTAACCCCCCACCCACCCCTAAAAGCCAAGGACAGAGCCCACATCCTCATGACCTCTCGGGAAAAGGAGAGTTCTGAAACTGGAACGATTCAGAGAAGATCAGCATTGCCTTTACACAAGAAGGACACACAAATTTGTAGAGCATTTCGTAGTTTTTATAGAGTTCCAGTCACGCAAGGCGAGTTAATTCTAGAGACCTGCTGTGCAACACTGCTTTGTTTACAAACAATACCGTACTGCACACTTAAAATGATGTTAAGGAGGCGTATCTCACATTACACAATATTTACAATAAACACTAAATAAACTCTAGCTCAAGGCCAGCTCTTCCACTTGGTGAACCTTTTTACACATGGTTGCTTACTGCTAAGCTCAGGGAAGCTGGCCAGCAGGTGAGTGAGCGACAAGGGTGAGAGAAGTCAGAGTCCAGCTGATGCTGAAGAACAAGTCTCAAGGCCATGGACACTTAGGCTGCTTCACAACCAGCTGTGCCAAGGAAAAGGCTACATACTGTTAATATCCCTGACTCCAGAAATCTCTACCTGGAGGGTCTTGGCAAACATAACAGGTGTATTTCTCAGGCACATTTTCTTCCAGTAATCCCATGCAGACCCCATGCTGCCAGCACTGGCACTCTTCACACTGTTAGAATTAAAGAAGCAATACAAATTAAACTCAGAAGATATCCTCTGTTCAAAAATAAGACCCACCCAGGGGGGAGGGGACAGTGCGAGGTGGAAGAAGAGGGGAGAGAGCGCCCATGACCGACTTATACAGGTGCGGGGTGCGACCATTCATCCAGAACTCTGCTAGCCAGTATGACAGCTACAAGCCACCTGTGGCTCTTTACATTTGTATTAAGAAATTAAGTAAAAATTCCGTTCCTTAGTCCCACTCACCACATCTTAAGTGCTTAATAGCCACACAAGGCTAGTGGCGACTGTACTGGATGGCACAGATGAAGCACACTTAGGTCCATTAACCGTGCTGGTCTCTAAACATGGTTTTCGCTCTCATTTCTAGAGGCTTAAACTTTTCTGATCTTTTTGACGGGAAAAATTGCTGAAGTACTTGGAGTAAGGCTAACTTGTAATGACGACAAAAACCTGAGTTTGCACTCTGTCTCAGATATTCATTAGCTCTGTGACCCTGCAGGGGTCACTTCTGCACCCTGAGCTTCAGTTCCCCATCTGCAAAACAGGATACTATCCTACCAACCATGTGGGCTGTTTATGAAAAACCAATACGTTATGTATACAAGTTCCTATCTCATAACTTTAACTATAAGGAGCCTATAACTACTACTAATGGGCAATCTAATTCCATTTTGATGCCTCCTGAAGTAACCATGTGCTAGCACTTTGCATTTATTTTCTCTAAACCTTACCAAAGGTCACACAGCTGAAGAGAGGCAAAGGTGGATCAGAACACAAGCCAGGCAAATTGCAAAGCTAGTTCTTTTAACCCCTAAGCCTCACTGCTTTTCTTGGCTAAAGGGGGAGGCAGGGAGAGGGAGGGAAAGGAGGGGCAGGAAGTACAAAGGAAAGAAAGGAGTAGACAACGAGGGCAGTATTGGGAGACATGTGGAAAGTAAGCCTCAGGACTAAGGGCCCAGAGGAAGAATTGAAGGAGGAAAAGCCGATGTCAAAAGAAATACTAAAATACGTCACGCAATTCCAAACCAGGGCCCCAAACCTAACTAAACGAATAGCTCTTGGAAGGTAGACAGTGCGCTTCCTGACATGGCCTTGAGGATGGGCCACCAGCCCGGCCACAAGGGACTAACAGTCTGAAGTTCAGACAATCTTCAGCCACTTGGAGTCAGTCTCTAGCATGAAGAGGGCTTTTGTGGGCAGATATAAACCCTCTAGGAAGTTGATCATTTCGGAATCAACAGAGGCAGAGCTAGAAGAGAAACGTCAGATTAAGATCTGATCTAGATTCTTCCATTTCCAATGAGAAAACTAAAGCTCGGAGAGAAAGTAAAGAGTGTATAGCAACAAAGGTAGCACTAAAAAGTCTAGCAATCAGAATCAAAGTGTTTCTCACCAATGAGTTTGTAAGTGTTTGAGAACTAGGATTCACCACAACTGAATCAAATACAGCCAAGATGACAATTTCAAAATAGCTTTCTCCATGTGAGTGGGGCTAAAGTGCATTATTCATTTAAAATACATTTTATTTATTTTTAGAGAGAGGGGAAGGGAGGGAGAAAGAGAGGGAAAGAAACATCAATGTGCAGGAGAAACATCAAGTGGTTGCCTCTCGCATGCCCCCAGCTAGGACCGGGCCCACAACCCAGGCACATGCCCTGAGTGGGAATCAAACAAGCAACCAAGCAACCTTTCAGTTCACAGGTTGGCACTCAACCCACTAGCCAGGGCCATTATTCATTTTTTTTTAAAGTTTGAATTTAGAAATGAACAAGAATAACGTAAAAGATAAAATATCTAAGAATAAATCTAAAACAATTTAAGAATAAAAATACCTAAGACTATCTAAAAATAAAATATGCACGATCTCTACGAAGAAAAATTTAGAATACTATTTGAGAGATGCCTTAAGTCAATGGTAAGGTGCACCTTACTCCTGGATAGCAAGAGTGGGACGCGGTGTTGGGGCAAATGCATAACCATAGTCCTCATCTTTTTATCCTACCTGGATAAATTCCAGGTAGATCAAATATTTATATGGTTTTTAAAAAAATAAATGAAAGCCCAAAAGTACCATAAGAAACCATGAGAATCCTTTTATTAACATTTCTATAAACTTTTATGAACTTCCAAATAGAAAGCAACTATTATTCAAATCTCAGAAGCCATAAAGAAAACTTTAATATATTTGACCTCAGAAAAACAAACAATCTGTAAGACAAATCAGAAAACAGATGACAGAGTAAGAATGTGAACACAAACATTTGTAACTGTTCATTTGTAACAACCAATATAAAAACACTTCTACAAAAAAGCCTATACAAGTGACAGCAAAATGACCAAGCATTCAACAGAAAAATGAAGAACATGAACAGACAGATCAAAGAAAAAAACCTAATTCTTAAGTAAGAAGAGGTTCAAATCAACCCTTAAAAGAACAAATTAATGTAAAGTAACTTGAGTTAATATAATGTGAAATAAAAGCAGACTAATAATATGCATAACACAGTATTTCTTCTAGGTTTGGGGATTATATGTAAATATCAATTTTTATACCTTCATGTACTGTCTGAAGTTTTTATAACTTTACTACCTTCATCATAAAAGTGTTATTCTTATGAAAAACTGTTTATAGAGCATAATTCTCATTTATATGTTCGTATGTATATGTGTATTCCAAAATATTAACAGTGGTCATCCATGGGTAAAAATAATCTGGGTGATTCCTTTCTTTCCTTCCTTATAATTTTATTTATTTATTTTTTGAGAGATGGGGAGTGAGAAAGAAAGGGAGAAGAAAAACATCGATGTGAGAAACATCCATCAGTTATCTCTAGCATATGCCTCAACCAGAGACTGGGCCCACAATCCAGGCATGTGCTCTGACCAGAAATCAAACTGCTGACCTTTGGCGTTGTGGTATGACGCCCAACCAACTGAGCCATACCGATCAGGGTTCTGGGTGATTCTTATTTTCTAATTTGTGATTTTCTGCATATCCCAAATGCTACAATTATGAAATGTTTAAAACTTATTTTAAAATAAATAACAAAATGGCTATACAAATAGACTATTTTTTCACTTAAAGAGCAAAGGTAAAAAGGTTTAGTAGCACAGTGTATACTAACAAGGGTGCCTGGCATGAATTCTTTGGTACTGTCTCCAGGGAGGGTTTATACAATATCGCTATGGTAAATAGCAATATTTATTAAAATTACAAATGTACACACCCTTTAGCCCAAGAATTCCACTTCCCAAATTAGGACCCACAGGTATATTTATACAAAGTTATTCATTACATCACTGTTATGATTAAAAACAATCTAAATGTCCATCAATAGGGGAAAGGTTAAATAAATTACCATCTATGCATTAGGTAGTCATAAAAAAGAATAGGGGAGCTCTTTATATTTGAAAATGAAATGGTCTTCAATTTATATATATTGTTATTAAAAAAAAGATCTTGAAAATACATCTAAGACATTACTTTTTTTAAAATGCTGGTTGCAGACATGTGAATATACTCAATGCCTACTCATTTAATGCCTCGTACACTTAAAAATGGTTAAAATGGGAAATTCTGTTATGTATAATTCATCACCAAAAACAAAAGAATGAAGAGAATATATTTGTTACTGCTTGTTTAGCTAAAGATTGTTTGTGGAATGACATACGAGATGATAAGGGCTGCCTCTAGGGTAGGGCAGCTGACTGACAGGGTAGCAGTAAGATTTTTCTCTGTATACCTAAGCATACTTCTCAGACTTTGAACTATACAAATGCCTTAGCTAGCAGCAGATAAATAATATAAATTTTAAAACAACAAAACTTTTAACATGGGCTTCTTGTTAAAACTGCTACACAATTTATACTGAGGTTTGGCACCTTATATGTGCTGCTCTAGGGCAAAGGTCAGCAAACTACAGCCCACAGGTCAAATCCAACTGGAGTCCTGCTTTTGTAAATAAAGTATTTTGTGAACATGCTCATTCATTTTACATACATACTCGCCTACAGCTGCTTAGGGCAGAGCTGAGTAGTTGCAACAGAGACCATATGGTCCTCAAGACCTAAAATATTATCTGATCCTATTAGAAAACGTTTGCCAAAACCTAGCCTATAATAATTAAAATAATTTAAGTATCAAATGGGTTTTCTGATGTTCATTTTCAATGTGGTACCCAGATTTCTCAAACATTCAAAATTACTAAGTAGGATTTTAACCTCCCAATGATTTGAATTAGTAGTGGTAAATAAATTCAAATAATATATTTGCGTAATGTTGATATCAATCAAATAATGAAAACGATCAAAGAAAATTATTTCTCTAAAGTAATATATGTATTATAGAAAGTAAACTAAATGTATTCTAGGGTTGTACAAATTATCAATGTAAATTAAAAATTTCTTTTAAAAAATTATTTGAACCTTCCTAGACGATGAATAAATTTTAAAAGTTTAAAATGTATTTGTTCCAGTGAGCTCCCTCTAAATTTACGAATGCCTTTTGCTAAAAGTCCTGAGTGGAAAATGTACACTGCTCATAATGACAGGGAAAGTCAGAAACTGTCCCTCCATAACACAAAGCCAGCTGGACAGCCAGTGGATAGCAGGAAAAGTCTACAGCAAAACCAAAGGGGTTCTGAAGTGAGCTCATCATCACCACAGTGCCAGACAGGAAGCCACAGTGTTGAGCTGAGCTGGGAGGAGGTCGTGTAGAGCCTGGGAAGCAGATGGAAGTCAGTTCCGGACTCTGCCATGTAACAGCTGGTACACCTCAATAGCTACAAACTTAGTTTCTTCCTATAGTACAGAATGGTACATCAAGCTCTACCTCCCAAACACCCTGTGATCCTTGCTACTTACAGAAAAATGGAGAAAGAAGCACAGTGGATTAGCACTGTGTCCCATACTCATAGGCCAGAATAGCCTTGCCACAGTGGCCTTCATTACTCGCCCACTAAAGGCTTCTATGGACAAATGAGAACCAGATCAGCTTCCAAGGCCCAGAACTGAGCACATACATGCAGACTCACAGGATAAAAATTAACAATCTCCAACATCCTCTTAAAAGCCAAACTTAAAAAAAATGCACACTCAAACATGTTCCAAGCTTAATGTTAAGACAACAGAGGCCACCAGTACACATAATTCTGTATTTCTGGGCTAGCTCAGCAGTATGTTGTCCTTGGAACAAAGCTTTTCCTCCCACTTCTGATTAATCAAAGTGACTGACTACACAGCATGTTGTTTAGAAAAACTCACCCAAACAAAGGCCACGAGCATTAGGCTTATCTCACAAAAAGAGAAAAATAACTGAGCCATTGAAATGCTCTAAGCCAGCAACTGTCACTCACAACCCTGACTAGGTATCGGAATTCATAGGAATAGGCCCACCATTCACGTTTCTGAACTTAGAAGTGAAAATTATCCATTTAGAACTTTCTACACTATTTTTTTACATTTATACATTTGGACTCCAAAAAGAGTCCTTTAGGAAGGGGGGTTCTGATGCTTACAAAGTTTGAAAACCACTGACCTAAGGCATACTTGAGGTCGTAAACATCGGACAATATTTGAGACCACTCATGTACGCTAAATTCCCAGAGATTATGGTAAAGGCTATTCCAGAGGAAAGAAACTCCCAAAGAATCCTAACCAATGTAACCACAACTTACTTTTAAAACTCAGGTTTACTGGACAACTAGGCAGCTGCCAAGACATTTATGACAGCCCTTGGAGGTAGCCAGACAGGAACTACCTCCGCCAGAACTGAGATTAAGAGAAGAGAAGGACCACAGGCAAGGAGGCGCTGGCCAGTGATAGTTTCCCCAAGCAGACAGGGAGGCCCACCCCACAGGTACATCCCAGAGAAGGAAATGACAGACACAAACGTCAGGGAAAAAAAGAACAAGAAACAGACAAGTTATAAAACTGGCCGCCATTTCTTTAGGCCATAAAGAAATTTTATCTCAAAGAGAAAGTATGGGTCCACAGGAAGATGCACTGCCATTCCAGAAATCTGGGGCCCTACTGTTCAAATCCTCACTGT
The DNA here is from genome assembly GCA_004027735.1 of Carollia perspicillata. Taxonomy (NCBI): domain Eukaryota; kingdom Metazoa; phylum Chordata; class Mammalia; order Chiroptera; family Phyllostomidae; genus Carollia; species Carollia perspicillata. The sequence goes on from PVKM010015454.1 coordinate 25,681, forward strand.
GTGACCACAGGCAAGGCCCTTTGCATCTGTAGGTCCCAGCTGTCCCAAGCAGAGCATGAGAGGTTTAGGCTCAATGATCCCTTGAGGCCTCACTTCTTCTATTAATAGGCTATTTACACCAGCCTGAAATTCAGAGGAAGCAAACCAAAAAGCAAAGCTCAATCTGATAATACTATCAAGGGCTGCTGATGGGACTTATTTTTGTTGGCCTCTAACTGTAGTCCCTCAAAATTCCCTCCAAGGACCAGCTTGTGCCTCTCTATACCTATCTCCTGGAAGCTCTACCTACCTGAATCATAAAGTCATTTTCCTCCTGAATCTCACAGATGCAGCGGACTACTTCAAAATCATAGCGGTCATCCCCTTCGAGTTCCTCATCCGGGTTGGTGGTCACATCGACATCTTGGCCATACTCCTCATCGCTCCAAAGAAAGCTCTCAGAAGAGGATTCACTCACATTATCCTCCTCTGAGGGGAAAGGGAAAACAACAGTTACCATTTTAAATTATGCTATGAAATTTTAGAAATCTTGATTGTCAAGAGTAACAGCCTGTCATCTAGTAACAGCCCGAACGATGTATGCTGCCTAGCAGCGAACTAAATACCATTTCCTCTTTTTACTGGAGAGAAGCCCAAGGTCACAAAACTCATTGGCAGAGAAGCTGCAGCCCCTCATGAGCCACACAGATCATCATCCCTAATGATTCACATGTGTTCTTCAGCCTCACCCCATCCAGCCAGAACCAGGCTTATAGCCAAGTCTGTATCCAGAGCCACCTTTAAAACTCTGTAGACATGGGGAATGAGGGAGGGGCAGATTCCATGGATAATCAGAACTAAAATCACAAGGTCATGGAGCCTAATTAGTTACAATTACAGCTAACTTTTACTGACCACTTACACTTATTCAGTAGACACTGTTCTAAGTACTTTCCACACAGTTATTAACTCCTTTCAAACTCACAATCACCCTACAAGGGGAATCCTCAAATCTGACTCAGATTTCCATGAGCAACCAGGTTAAATGCAGAGGCCATCAAATAAGAAATGGAGGAATTGGGAGCTGGTGAGCAAGGGATGGAGGATAATAAATATAATTGTAGACACACTGGCTTGGAAGTACCTGAGAGTCACTAAGACCGAAGTTGGAAAGAAATTCAAGAAGGCAGTTAATGGCCTTCATTTCATTTGATGTACTTACTTTAAAAACATAACAGATTATACTTGCAGAGGGCCTGGGGAGTATATCAGAGTATCAACATAAATCCAGTCCCGTCGGGCTAAGTGCTGTACAAATGATCAAGCCAGCAGAGAGCCTCCTTACCGGATGCTTTCACTTTCCCTTTGTGGTTTCCAGATTCTGAGCCATGGAGCTGCGGGCTCATATGGACCCCAGGCTTGTGTGAGGACCCACACCTAGTGACAGCAAATGCCTTGGGTGGAGAAGGCTCCTGGGACGTGTCACTGATCTCCTCACTGCAGGGACATTCTAAAAGAACAAGATCGGAATGGAATTAGCAGCCCCAGACATCATCAGGGCATCTCAGAACCAATCCCATCCAACCAACATCTCTGCTTTTCATAAAATGTGTCATCCCTTTAGCTCCCAAAATTGAAATACTGATTTCTCTTTTAAAACCAACATTTTTGTGAGGGCTAGACACACACTTTTCAAGGAATCCTTTCCTGAGAGGGTTCAGAGATGTGAACAGTCCATTACCTGTATATCCTCTGCTACTTTGGTGCTTTCCTATGCACTGCCCTATGGCAGGGCATACTGGCCAATGAAGCAAGAGGGGAGAGCTTTCCTAAATGCCAATGTGTCCTGTCTCTCCCAGGATGAGTGCGCTCCTCCCCTGCCAGGGCTGAGTCTACCAGCTCCAGAAGAGGCCTGCTGGCCCTTCCTGTCCTCCACACAGGCTCAGAGGCCAGGACTCAGGAGAGGGCAAACCCTTGGCCCACCCATGGGGTAAGGAAACCCCAAGTGAACCCACAGGAAAAATTACCGGTTTTGGTTTTCTTTTTCTTTTTCTTTTTCTTCTTTGGCTTCACTCTCACAAACTCTTTGAATTTCTTCTCTTTATTTTTTTCCTTGTCTTTTGCGGCTAGAATTAAATACAAGTGTTAAGTACTAGCATTCTAATATTTTGTTGTCAACTCTGGGGTGTTTATTCTTAAGTTTGTAAGCATGTCCAGTGTAAAGCAAAC
>PVKM010015455.1:0-27887 GCA_004027735.1 Carollia perspicillata
ATTGAAAAAACACACCTAAAACAAAAAAAACCCAAACTAAGCAAACTACTAGAACAGGAACAGAACCACAGAAATGGAGATCACATGGAGGGCTAGCAACACGGGAGTGGGAGGAGGAGAGAGGGGGAAAAGGTACAGAGAATAAGTAGCATAGATGGTAGGTAGAAAATAGGCAGGGTGAGGGTAAGATTAGTGTGGGAAATGTAGAAGCTAAAGAACTTACAAGTATGACACATGGACATGAACTCAAGCAGAGGAATGTGGGTGGGAGAGGGTGTGCAGGGTGGAGTGGAATGAAGGGGGAAAATAGGACAACTGTAATAGCATAATCAATAAAATATATGTTAAAAATTTTAAAAAGGAATATATTTAAAAAAGAGGGAAACTGAGGAGAAAAACTGGAAAAGAAACATTGGATATTAAAAGAAAGAAAGAAATGTTGATGAACAGAATGTAAGAAGAGGAAAGAAAGAGAAAAGGCAGAACACAGGGCAGCTCAAGGACCTATAAAACAGCAGATAGCAGTGGACCATGCCAAGAGTGCTGCTTGTTTTACAAAGACAAAGCAAAAAAGGAGAAAGTGCCAAAGTCATTGCTTTATTGAGAGCAGAAATAGAATTTAAGAGGAAATCTTATGCAAGAGAAGCCTTTCTGATGGATTTTCCTTTACAAACCAGTTCCCTGTACATGCTGGGAAAAAAGCCTAGCAGTTTGCTGCACAGGCAGGAAGACCAACTACATCCATGGCGCACTCTTCCAGTAGAAACATATGGACGCTGTTGGGAACAGTACTAAATACATGCCTTGTCTTCTGGATATTGATTAGCAATTTCTTTTTTTCTGTTGAAATCATTTAACAAGTTTATTTATTTTACATAGATATACACACATATTTATGCATATATATAATCTCTATCACACAGTCATATATACAACCCAACAAAAATAATATCACATCTACATACTGTTTTACAACTTGCTTTTTCTTCTCAGGTAAATCACTAAAACATGTATTTTATATAATACTGTATTATAAAACTACAGTATACTTGGAGATATTCAGACTTTGGTTGATAAAAAAAGAAACAAAGTACATATGTAAAATACTGAAGACAAAAATATGGAATGCTTCATAAATTTGCATGTCATCCTTGCTCAGGGACCATGCTAATCTTCTCTATATTGTTCCAATTTTAGTATATGTGCTGCTGAAGCGAGCACTGATTAGCAATTTCTTATTTCATAATGCTCTTCCTGAACAAAGTTCTTTGATGACATCATTGGAACACTCAAATTGCACACCAACCAACAACTCAGAAATGAAGAGAACCAGCCAGAAGAGTGCTAGAAAAGCATGGGGAAAACTTCAAAAGGAAGGGAAAGGCAGATCAAGTTCTCAGGATAACGATGAAGATGAAAATACTTGGAATACAAATTCTACTCAACAGATGTAATGAGACTAGTACAAGGTGTACAGTAATCGTTGTTTTTCTTATGGTTTAATTCAACTAAAATTCTATTGGGGAGGTAGGACTGCTTTAAGTTTTTTAACTAGTCTATGTTTTCAAGTGTTTCTTTAATCCTGCTTAATGGGTGTAGGTTAAACTCATCTAATTTAGGAAAGTCAAGAGATAAAACTACTAAATGGCTGCAAAGTCCCTGCAAATGGCAACCAACTATTAGAAGTCTAAAGAATCTAAAGGTCTGACAGGACTTTCCTCCACCACCTTTCTTATGCAGTGTTTCATGTACCCACTATCCCTATGCTCTCAGATCATATGTTTTGTTTAGAGATATTTTGCTCTAAAACTCTTAAATCCACACAAAGTAACTGGCTTTTCAGTGTATATAATTTGAGTCTGGGTCAGACTCATTTTAATTAACCAATCAGATGATAATTTATGTTTAGCCTTTCTCTTATCTCTCATCAACTGCAAGCAAAATCTTGTAGTATTTAATCTTACTTAAACACCAGATGAAAAATCTTTTCAAAAGGAAAAATACCTAGAGACTAGTAATAACATTTATGACAAGACTGTAATTGAAAATAATGTTTTTATCATCCATATTAAGATCTACAAAAAAATTTCTTGACCCTCAGGTATCAGCAAATCTTTGCTATAGAAGAATTATTGATTTATCTGTGGGGGCGTTATAATTAGTGTGTCTGATTGCAATAAATCTAGACTTCAAAGTTTCTAGCTGTTAGGTCTGTCAACCAGCCTACCTTCTAAAACTTGTGTTGATATTTTCTTCTTTTCACTTCTTTTATTGTAATATTTATCTACGTATACTTATAAGCTCCTTAAAACCACAGGAGAACAAAGGCAGCAAGTAAATAAATGGCAATAAAACCTAGTTTGGAATGTAAGCATTTCCAACTCATCTTTTGAAGATCTAGGAAGCAACAATTGGGGAGGGTAGAGTACTGATGATAAGGAGAAAGTTGCCATGCATGGCTCAGGATCATCAACCTCCAAACAGTATTACCATGCAGTGTGAAGAGGAAGACTTTTCACTGCCATCCACTGAATTCCTTACACGTTAGTGATCCCTCTCCTGTGACACAAAAATTTAATTTATGGAAAAATATCTTTAACAGCTAATCATGGATGTACATAAAAAAAATCCATCAAGGAATTTCACCACCAAATTGTTGTTTATAATGAAAACCTACTGCCATTGCAAATGCTCAAAAGAGGAATGCTGTGTAACCATTAAAATTATGTAGAGAGCCCTGACTGGTGTAGCTCGGTGGGTTGAGCGTGGGCCTGTGAACCAAAGGATTACGGTTCGAATCCCAGTCAGGGCACATGCCTGAGTTGCAGGCCAGGTCCCCAGTAGGGGGCACATAAGAAACAACCACACACTGATGTTTCTCTCCCACTCTTTCTCCTTCCCGTCTCCTCTTCCTAAAACTAAATGAATAAAATGTTTAAAAAATTATGTAGAGATCTAGACATGGAAAAATATTTATGTAACACTCCCAGTGTTTCTTGTTTTTAAAAGAAGGCAGCCATTTTTATTAGTTTTACTTTATCCTTCCATTACTTTGTAAATTATAGGACAAACCAAGAAAATAATTATGTTAATGTCATTATGACCCATCTACCAAAAAAATAAAGTATGATATCAAAGAAGTAAAAGTTCTGTAATTTTAATCTGAACTGGAAAAGAGCTCTGTATTCTTTTTCTCTTGAGAAGAAGTAAGCTTACCTCTGGTTCCAGAAAAAAAATGTAAATGTACTTTTCCCTATTCTTCCTGCTAAGTACAACTAAAACCCTGACACTATATATTAAACAAAGAAGGGAAGACTCTATATATAAAACAAAGAAGTTGAAGAGAAAGCAGACCAGCCACAGACCTCAGCACCTGAGGAACAACACAGCAGTGATTCCCACCCTGGCCAGTGTGGTTTAGTTGGTTGGGCATCACCCTGAGAACTGAAAGTCCCATGTTCAATTCCCAGCCAGGGCACATGCCTAGGTTGTGAGTTTGGCCCTGGTTGGGGCACAGTCAAGAAGAAACCAATTGACATTTCTCTCTCACATTGATGTTTCTCCCTCACATTGATGTTTCTCTTCTTCTCCCTCCCTTCCCTTCTCTCTAAAAATAAATAAATAAAGTTAAAAAAACATATCAGTCATTCCTTTGAGTTGGCTTTTTATCTCATACATCCCAGACTAGGTGCTGGAGAAGCTGGAAACCCAAAAATGCCAGTGGAAACAAATGAATACAGCTCTAAGAAAGCTTGTTTTCTCAAGCCCAAGGACAAGCAAATGAACAACATAGCAAGATAGAAAAATTTTAAATAATAACTACCTTACTCCAGCCAAGCATCATGGAAAAAATATGGGTCACAACACCATCTCATCAGCAAAAGCCAAATTGGGAGCATATTATTTCCACTCTTATCTGGCAATAGTAAGGTGCTGCACCTGCTACAACACTGGTGTAATATAACAAAAGATCAAGTCAGGGAAATAAGGCTCACCTGTTCTGGGTAGTAATGAGGCTCCTCATTCAGTCCTGGCAGTGGAGAAACCATGGGGAGCCTGGACTTCCACCCCAAATCAGCAGTAATGAGACATCCATCCTCCATCCTACTGGAGTAGTGTCAGGGGAGGCCTGCTGCTCAGGGCTTTCATCACTGCCAAGGAGCAGCAAGTCCAAGCCCCGACCCTCACATGGTATCAGTGGAGTAATGGGAAGCAGCAATTAGGCACTACTACTCCTTCCACCCAGGGAGGAATCAGGTGATACAGCGGAAAGCTGGAATTCCACCCCCACCCAGAAGTAGCTCTCCACCTTAGGTGTCAAGCGAAGCTAAATGGGAAACCTGGACCTCCCCAACCTGGCTATAATGAAATGGTGCCTCACCTTCCTCAGGTGGAGACCAGATAAAATAGGTTTAAATAAGTACCAACTTCAGCCCCGGCTGGTGTGGCTCAGTGGACTGAGTACCAGCCTATAAACCAAAAGGTTGCTGGTTTGAATCCTAATCAGAGCACGTGCCCGGGTTGCAGGCCAGGTCCCCAGTTGGGGGCATGCAAGAAGCAACTGACAAAGATACTTCTCCCAAACATTGGTGTTTCTCTCCCTCTCTTTCTCCCTCCCCCTCTCTCTAAAAATAAATAAATACATTTTTTAAAAACTCCTGAAGAATCAGCCCTGGCTAGTGTGGCTCAATGGATTGAGTGCCAACCTGCACACCGAAGGGTTGCCAGTTTGATTCCCAGTCAGGGCACATGCCTGGGTTGCAGGCCAGGTCCTCAGTAGGGGGCACACGAAACGCAACCACACATTGATGTTTCTCTCCCTCTCTCCCTCCCTTCCCCTCTATCTAAAAATAAATAAATAAAATCTTAAAAAAAAACTCCTTAAGACTCAAATTCTAATAACATAATACCAAAAGAGTCTAGGTTTCAGTTGAGAATCACTCATATCGAGGACCACAAAAATCTAAAACTGAATGAAAAAAAAAAGTACCAAGAACGAGATAACAGAGATAATTATCCAGCAAAGACTTTGAATCAACCATCACAAAAATGCTTTGACATACAAGTTGGTAGTTACAGAAATAGCCATGGGGATGTAAAGTACAGCATAGTAAATGGAGTAGTCAAAGAACTTATACACATGACCCATGGACATGAACAGTGGTGTGGGGATTGCCTGAAGGAGTGCTGGGTGGAGAGGGACAAAGGGGAAAAATTGGGACAACTATGATAGAATAATCAATAAAATATAATTAAAAAAACAAAAATGTTTCAACAAGCAGGTCTCAGAAAAAACATAGAAGATGGAAATTTTAGACCTGAAAAATACAATAACCAAAATAAAAATTCAATGGATGGCTTCAACAACACAACAGAGAGGAAAGAATCAGTGAAATAGAGCACAGAAGAATAGAAACTTAAAAATGAAAACAAAAACTAAGCAAACAACTAGAATAGGAACAGAATCACAGAAATGGAGATCACATGGAGGGATTTCAGTGGGGAGGGGGGAATGGGGGGAAGGTGCAGGGAAGAAGAAGCATAAATGGCAGGTACAAAATAGACAGGGGGAGGTTAAGAATAGTATAGGAAATGGGGAAGTCAAAGAAATTATATGTACAATGCATGGATATGAACTAAGGGGGGATGCTGGAGGATTGAGGGGTGCAGGGCAGAGGGTGGATAAAGAGGGAAAAATTGGGAAAACTGTAATAGCATAATCAATATAATATACTTTAAAAAGTCAAATGATGAAGCTATTGCTGTTAAAATTAGCAACAAGATAGGGATGTCTGACACAACTGAAAATTGTTTTTAGCTTTGGCTCACAGAATAGAAGATGAAACAATCAGAATAAATATTGCAAAGAAATAAAAATGTAACTTTCTTTGCCACAGATATGATGTCATATGTAGAAATTAGAATTCACTGGATAATTTCATAAGGGGCTAGATACAAGATAAATTTATAAGAGCAGATAGTTTTTCCTCTATAACAGCAATGATGAAGTGAAAATGGGAGAAAGACCCATTAGTAATGATAACAAGAAATATATAAAGCAAACTTGTTTAAGGAACTGGACCTATACAATTAATTTAAAAAATTGACAAATATAAAACAGTCACACAGACATACCATATACCTGGATAAGAAGATTTAGTAGATTTAATAGCACTGTAGTAAGGTAATGTAAAGAATAAATTAAAGGAAAATTTTAAACACAAAGCTTAATAATAAGATGGTCCATAGAAAATTTTAGCTAAAGAGCCTTTTAGAAGGATATTCATGTTCTTAGATGATTTTTCACAAAGGAAGGCTGAATATTAATGAATTAACATATAATTTTAAAAAGTTAGATAAAGAGAAAATAGTACAGGTTAGAGCAAAAATTAAGGAAATAGAAAACAAAGATATATTAGAGAGGATCAACAAGGCCAAACGTTGGTTCTTTGAAAAGACTAATAAAATTAGCAAGCCTCTGGGGAGACTGATGAAGGACAAATCTAAACAAACATACTATTAATTATTAAGACTTAACAACAAGACACAGCAAGGAGTCTAAAAACGAACAACCACAGAAACCTCCATCCCTGACCCTCATAGACTTCCATTCACTGGATTCTTTTAAAAAATCATTTTATTGTTCAAGTACAGTTGTCTGCATTTACCCTCCACTACTCCCTCCAACCCCGTTCATGCCCACCTATCTCTTGATTCCGCCCCCCTTGGTTTTGTCCATGTGTCCTTTATAGTTGTTCCTGAAAATTCACTAGATTCTTTAATTTCCCATCAGTTGAACTCACTGACAGTGTATCTTTCCCAAAAGCCAACAAAGCCATCACCTCGAAAATCACCACAGTGGCTGTCAAGCCACAAACCTTCGTGCATTCGCTTTTAGCGCCGCGCACCACCAAGACTTAAACAGCCTCTGAAGGCCACTATCGTTTCCTGACATCACCCCTGCCACTGCTCCTTTCAGGGCTATTGGTTTCGCACACGATCGTAAGGGCTGTGAAGCTATGGTCTACTCACTCTGAATCAGGTGCAGTTATGAATCCGCCCAGACTTTAACCCACGAGTGACGTCATCGGGCGAGGAACATGGCTGCTCCCAGTTGTCCCGACATAAGGAGCGCCATCTTAGCATCTATTCCGTACAATGGGCTGTTCCACAGAAGGTGGAGTCGGGGTGGCGTTATTCATGGGTAGAAACCTTGTGAGTGCAAGTTTCGGGAGCACGTAGTCTTTGGAACCGCGTTCTAATGGTCTATGCAAAGTTTACAGAAGCAGAGGTGGCAAACTCCCATCCCTGAGGAGAGAGGAGAAGTTTCCAGATCTTCAGTGGAGATACTACTGGGGAGAGAGGGAAAGGATTACAGTTTCTTCCTAGGAGATGTCACTAGGAGGAAAGAAGTGAAGATGGTACAGTCCTCCCTCCAGGCCAATACTATTGGGCAAGAGAGGGAAGAAGGCAAGGTGGTACAATCCTCTCCTTGGAGATACCGCCAGGAAAATGGGGAAAAAGAGTAATGAAGGCCCCCTCCTGGAGTATACTGGTGGAGGAGAGGAGTGAGGCGTCAGGGTGGTACAATCTCCTTTTGATGGGGGGGAATTAGTATGGAAGAGACTTGAATTCCCCTTAATATCGATTTCCTGCATTATCCCACTAAAATAGTAGCTGGGAATAATAATTATAATACTAGCCTTCGATATGGACAACTAATGTTTTTCAGTATATCCTCCTGCAGAAAGCCTTCTCTGACAAGAGGTAGAGAGGGTTCTTTCCCCGCTGAATGCATTTCAAATCCAACAGGCCCTGGCTGAACTTGAGTATGGATTGCTGGGTACCCTAATGATATTCAGATCTCTCTGGGCCTCAGCTCAAAATCAAGAGAGTTAGATTGTCAACCTCACAGAGTATTCCATTTTCTTTGTCTCTCCTACAGTGTTAGTGAATTGAATAGGAGATAGAATGGCAAATATGAGAATATTGCTGTAACACGTATGCTTCTACAGAAATTACCAAAACTTATTATTGTCATGACTTCTCAACATTTCAAATCCTGGACTCTGTTAACTTTCATCATCAATGCCTCGTTGGCTGATCTCAAACTTGGGCCTTTTTCTCCCTCTTTATTGAATTTATTGGGGTGGCATTGGTTAACAAAATTATACAAGTTACAGGTTCACAATTCCACAACTCATCATGTGTACTCTATTGGGCCTTTTTGAAAAAAACTCTACCAACACCTATGTTGTACTCTTCTGATCTGGATTCATGTCCTACATTAGTGATAACATTATCAATGTCCCTTTATTTGGACCCTGAATTTAAACTGCTGCCAACCCTTCCACAATATATGCCCTTTATAGATTGAGAGACTAGGCATATGTTAATTTTCCACTATCAATGTCTCTCTGGTCTAGATCTCAACTATCAGACCCTGGTTAACTTTTCAACTATCAGTGTCTTTTAGATTACTCCAAAACAGTCCTCTGTTATAGATGTCCAGTTTCAAATTCAAACCAGAGAAGTAATGATGTTTGTAAAGTAACAGAGACCCAAATTCAAGAACTGGACCTAAAGACCATTGAAGGTAGACACTTATTCATGGAAAAAGTCTGCTTATAGGCCTGGGTTTATGGCCTATAAAATGAGATGCTGATTTCTGGCAAAATCATTAACTGACATTTTTAGGTCAAAGCAAGGAAAATGATAATGGATACATTAATATTTTTCTAGGATATAGACATGGAATAGTTAATGGAGGTCCAGGGTTCAAGGTCAAAAGCGATGGTTTGTCATTTCAGAGATTAGATTATAAAAGACCTTGGCTGCCATTTTGTGTGTGCATTCTTTCTCACTCTCCATCCCTCCTTACCTCCATCCCTCCGTTCCTCTTATCTCTAACTCTGGGAGAAGCCACCTGCTATGTCACAATGGCACTCAGGCAGGCTTTGGAGAAGTCCAGGTACCAAGAACTCCTGCCAATAGCCAGTAAGGAACTGAGGCCTCCAGCCTGTACCCATGTAAAGGAGCCATCTTGAAAGTGAAACCTTCAGCCCTAGCTGACTGCAATCCAAGCTGATAATTTAACTTCAATGTTAGGAGAGACCCTGAGATAAAACCACTCAGCCAAGCCACTCCCAAGTTCCTGATCCTGCAGACACTGTGAGATAATAAATGTTTGTCGTTTTAAGCTTCTATGTTTAAGAGTAATTTGTTACATAGCAATAGATAACTAATGCAGACATTTAAAGTTTTGGTATTTCATTCATCATGGATTTTTACATTAATTTTGACTTTTGAAAATATCACACTAAAACATTATGTATCTTGATTACTGAGTTTTTTGCACTTTTGCATTTTGTACTTTGAGGTAAGTGCCTTATTTGTCTCACCTTAGTCCGAGCCCTGCTGAGAAACCTTGTTCTCTAAAGTCATAGACAATCAGAAATTTTGCCATTTGAAATTGTATCAGTAAGAATAAAACATACCACTCTTGTTTGGAGGATCCAAGCCACACAGAGAAGCAGCCTCCATTTCTAAGCCAGGCTCTGAGCTTCAAATAAGGAGCATCTGGAGCAAACATGTCACATCTATTTTTGCTTTAGTGTTTCCAAATAAAAATATCCTTGGACCTACTTCACAGTCCAGAGGTAATATTGACTCTTTTACATACCAATATGCTTTACTTTGGGTTAATCAAAACACTTCATTTAAATTTTAACTAAGCTCAGTGCTTCCCCAAAACCCTATAGTAATTCCATTTTTTTCTTTGTTTGGTGAGATTTGGGTGATCAACTACCTCTGTTTGCTCAGGACTAAAGGGTTTACTGAAGCAATGGACCTTCACTGCTAAAATTAGGAAAGTCCCAGGAAAACTGGGACAAGCTGGCTACCCTAGATAAGATTCCCCCATGGTTCCCATGGTCTGTGGTCTCCCCCGCTGCAGCAAGTTATTGAACCCATTTCTTTGGGACTATGGATGTGACCCTGGTGGTCTTTATTAGATAGGGTTTATCAAGGTCATTAATGTTGGAAGGTTTCACAGAGGATGACTTTGAGATCAGTCCTAGTATACCTTGATGGTGGAAAAATTAACAGGCTTGGGCTCAGAGGGACATTGATGGAATAACAATTGAAGGTTTAATGCCAAACCATACCAGATAAGCATTGACGGTAGGAGAGTTTTCAGAGCTCTAGAGGTCATACTAGACCTTTACTAATAATGTTAAAAATTGGTCCAGAGTTGGTAAAAATGTTAATAAGGGCCTGGATTTTAAATTTTGACAAGAGAGCCATTGATGGTGAATTGGATAACAAATTACCAAATTCAAGAGCCAGCCAGATAAGCTATGGTGGTGGAAGAGTTAATAGATGACAACAATTTGAGCTCTCTGGTCTAGACCAAGTCTGAGGGATGTAGATAGATGGTGCAGCCAGCCAGTAGCTGTGTATGAGAGATGGAATCTGGCTTCTGGTGGCCAATGGGATGAAACAACAGCCTGTTACTAGGAAGGAGCCTCTGTTTCTATTTGCTCAGTGAGAGAGACAGGGTCTAGCCAGAGTTGCTACAGAAATATAATTACCCAATGCCTTAAGGAGAAGTTGTTACCAGGTAGAAACCCCCACTGCCACGTGAAATGAAGCAGCCAAAGTGGCTCTGGACAGGCACAGTTAGCAAACAGCTAAGAGTAAGACTTAGGCTCCAGCAGGGGTCTGTAAATCAGCAGAGGTCCCCATTGTCCACTGCAGGTAGAGGGCAGGGCATAGGCTGAGGGAGTATAGACAGATGACACAGCTCTGTGCAGAAAGTGGAAATGGGTAGGGCAAGGCCTGAAGTTGCTTTCACATGGTGCAGCTGACCAATGGCTCTGTGTGGGAGACAGGTTTTAGTCTCCATGGCTAGTGAAACACGAACATCCCTGTTGCTATGCAACAATAACTTTACCGTTCCAAATTATGTGAGTAAGAATGAAACCTCTCAATCTTGCCCGGAGAATCTGAATCACTTTGACTCAGAACAGCGGCCTCAATTTCCAACGCAGGTAGAAAAGGAGAGGGGAACTTACCATGAGGGTCTCCAGACAGATGACATATTAAAAAGAAAAAAAAATAAATTTAATAATATATTTTATATAAACTACATATCCAAAACATTGTCATTTCAACATGTAATCAATCTTTAAAATTATCAATAAGATATTTGGCATTGTTTTTGTTGTAATAAGTCTGTGAAATCAGATATATATTTTGCATCTCAACTGGAATGCTAAATACTCATCAAAATATTTGATTTGTAGTTAGAGTTCATAAAATTTAGTTGAAAATAAATTAATATTCACAAGTTGTTCCCAACATACTTCAGAGGTTTTCCAGTAACTAAACTGAGTATCTATTTTAAGTTTTAATTAGTTAAAATAAATACAATTTAAAATTTAATTCTCAGTCTCAAAAGTCTCATTTCAAGTGCTCAGTAGCAACATGTGGTTAGTGTCTGTCATGTCAGATGGCACAGTACTAGGTAACATGTCACTGATGGATGCAGTTGAAAGAGCCACGGTTTTGAGTTGTAAACCAGAGGAGCATGGATAGAAGAGTTCATAGAGGCCAAGGATAAAGATATATGAGATAGGTGTTTGGGTGGTTGGTGTTGCAGGCTGTGAAAGAGAAGAAATTCACAAAGAGGAGAAAGTGCAGAGAGGGAAGTTTTTATTTTAATTTCCCAAAGGAGGGAAAGGGCTACGTGCAGAGATGTGCACCAGCACCAGCCCTGAGGGGTGGGGGCTTTGAGATTTTGCCAGGTAATGGAGCAGTTGTAGAGCAGGATGTTTCAGTTGGGCTGCAACTTGTTTCGATGTTATCTTTGGGTGCAGGGTCTGGTGGTCTGGTATGTCCTGTTCTGTAAGTTCCGGGAACCTCAGTGCCTTCAGGGCGCTTCCAGTAATTTTCTAGTCCTGAGGATAAGGGCTCATAAAACAATTAGGGTCAGTCATGCTCTATGGGGTCCAGCTAGCTCTGGGAAAAAGGGCCTGAGAAAGTGGCTTTTGTCCTATTAATAGGCACTGGGGGTGAATTGTTGACAGAAGCCTACATGCAAGGCCAGACCAGTGTTTCACTGGCCATGATAGAGTTAACAGACATTTGGGTTTGAGGTCAGGTGCCAGAGGCATTGATACTGTAGGGTTGGAAAAATTTGCCGTCTACCCTCTAGGACCTTTGGCTGATGTAATAGTTAAATTGACATATGACAGATTAACAAGAGAAAAACAAAAGTTCAATACCATATTAAACAAAAATTGTATATAAAAAATTAAGAGCTTATTTGGACATTACTAACCAAAACAAAAAACACCCCAAAAAACCCAGTCTTGGGGCACAGAGTCTAAACCACCTGCCAGCTGCATGATAGGTAGAAAAAACAAGCATGGCCTTCACCCCAGAGTTTTGTGAGAGTTTTAATACGTCAAGCAGTGCAGTGAATATGTAAGCCATTCTGAAAGGATTTACCTTAGCTACAGACAAAAGGGGTGGGGGAAGGTGAAGCGAGGCTTGTTCTGGAAGAGAAGCAGCAGAATCCACGGTAGAGTCCATAAAGCTCCTGTGTAAACAAGAAGCGGAGGCTCCTGGGGTTCCATGGCGCCTGGCTATTTTCTTTTTCTTTTTCTTTTCTTTTTTAGATAATCTTGGAAATAGCCACCAAGCTTAAGCAGCCTTTTGTTGGTTTTGCACTGCAGTTGTTAATTGATTAACCCCTTTTGTCTCTCCCTTCCACCCTCTGCTCTGAAGTAATTTAATTTAGGACTTTCTGAAGTCCTGAATTCTGATTTTTTCCTTGTCACTGTATACCTCTCGTAAATACGAAAATGACCCAGGAAAACAGAAACTCTCGGAAATGGTGGAAACCATTACCTTAAATACGATCTTCAGCTGAAAACAAAAGGTGTTGCGGTGGGGGAGCCAGTTATGGGAGGCTCTCAGGAAAAGCACAGTAAACAAGGGTAAGGCCGTTATGCAGATTTAAGTCATAGCTTTTTCCATTGATAGGGGTTTCTAAAGATTGAGTCACTCCTCCCTTCCTGCAGACACCCTGACAAATGGAGATTTCCCTTACAAATGTAAATGTTTCCTTACAAAGGATAACTTACTGGTTTTCTGAGCTTCTCCCCTGAATGCTTTTTCTTAAAAACAACTAGCCTAAAATAATAATTATGCCAAAAAGACATTTTGAGGTGTAGAATTCCACTCCCCTATAATAGTTTAAAATAGAGGTTTCCAGTCCAAAAAGATAGCATAGACACATTTCTCCCTGTTCATTCCTGCTAAGCACAACCATCAACCCTGGAAATAAAACAAAGACAAAGGAAAACTATGAAAGGTGGTCAGAAGAAGATGAACTCATTTAGGATCCCAGGACTATAGGAACAGCACAACTGTAGGGCATCTTATGTCCCCCCGCCCAACAGAAAAAGGCAACTCAGGCCCAGCATTTACCAATGCCCAACCTAGCAACATAACACAGCTCAAGTAGCCTCCTTCTTTCCCTGCATCAATGGAAGTCCTTCTAAGAACATAAGACAAGCCTCATTCTACAAGGGAAGGAAGTTCACTTGTAATAAGTGGCCATGAGAAGTGTTCTCTTTCTCCACTGGGCCTGAGACTACTCTCCTCCATCAGCACCCCTGGAGCAGGCAGCAGGAACCTGCAAGAGGGATGCAGCCACAGCAAGAGGCTAGGCCTGGAAAACTCTTACCTTGAAGTTCCCTGTGGGGGTACAAAAATATATACTTTTCCTTCTACCTTCTAAATTCTTCTAGTGTGGCCAATAATCAAATTAATAGAGACAGATTAACAGGAAAAAAAAATCAAAGTCTTAATATGTGCACGTGGGGAATTCACAAAAAAGTGTGAAAATTCCAAACACAGGCAACATTGAGTATATACACGTCATTTTGGACAAAGGAGAAAAGGAGGAAAGGGGTATTAGATTTCAGAAGTGAGAATGGGCAATTTATAGATAGTTGTGGAAGACCAGAACATACATGGCAGGAAAATTCTTCCTAGGCAAGTCCAGGAAGCTCAGAGAGTCCCCAAGAAGTCAGACCCAAAGACGCACACACCAAGGCACATCATAATTACATTACCCAAGATTAAAGATAATGAGAGAATCCTAAAAGCAGCAACAGTAAAGCAGAGAGTTACCTACACAGGAGTGCCCGTAAGACTATCAGCTGATTTCTCAAAAGAGACCCTGTGGGAAAGAAGAGGCTGGAAAGAAGTATTCAAAGTCATGAAAGGCAAGGACCTCCATCCAAGATCACTCCATCCAGCAAAGCTATCATTTAGAATGGAAGGGCAGGTAAAGTGCTTCCCAGATAAGGTCAAGTTAAAGGAGTTCATCATCACCAAGCCCTTATTATATGAAATGTTAAAGGGATTTATCTAAGAAAAAGAAGACAATTAAAACTATGAACAGTAAATTGACGCCAAACTCACAGCTATGAACAACTGAACGTAAAAAACAAAACTAAGCAAACAACTAGAACAGGAACAGAACCACAGAAATGGAGATCACATGGAGGGTTATCAGTGGAAGAGTGGTAGGGGGAGAGAGGGAGAAAAGGTACAGGGAATAAGAAGCCTAAATGGTAGGTACAAAATAGACAGGGGGAGGTTAAGAATAGTATAGGAAATGGAGAAGTCAAAGAACTTATATGTACAACCCATGAACATGAACGAAGGGGGAGAATGCAGGTGGGAGGGGGGTGCAGGGTGGAGGGGAACAAAGGGGAGAGAAAAATGAGACAACTGTAGTAGCATAATCACTAAAATGTATATATTTGTTTTAAAGAAAGAAATTTTTTCCTAGGCAACTCAGAAACTATGGGACACAGTGAATATCTAGCTGAAGGGCTTGGAGTCTTCCCAGCTAATGTTGGGGTAAGATTCTTAAAGTGATTAAGACTAAGGCTCCCTCCTTAAAGCAGGTTTCTTTGTCTGAATCTCTTGAGCAGGCAAGAGGGGAGGGTCAAAGTTTTCTTAATAAACAGCTGAAAATCACTATCCCAAAAAGACAGCTGCAGGGTGGGAAAAGTTTGGTCCCTTCATCCCAAAGACCTAACATTCCCTTCTCTCAATTAGAGGCTTGGGACTGGTGGGTGAAAAAGTGGCAGGAAGGACCCAGCAAGATGGCCAGACTTGTAATACCCCTCCCCTGCCCAAAGGCACTGGGGCAGGCAGGGAGAATCAGCAACAGGTACCCAGCCACAGCAAACATCCTGGCCCAGCAGGCCTACTTTGACCTTGCAAGTCTGAGATACTCGTTCCCTGCACAGAGACATCTGGGCAACCAGAAGTCACTGGACAGGGCAGTCCATCACATCCCTCTACCACTGAGAAACACTGAAGGCCTGTCCTGTAGAAATCAGTCCCAAACTGTAAGGCAACACCAGCAAAGACAAGTGGGAACCCCAGAGGAACCATTTAGACCAAGCAGATAAAAAATAACACCAAAAAGGCTCTGAAAATTCAACTGTTATTGGAACAGCACAAAAACTAGACCAAAATCTGCATGCTGAACCTAAATAGGGTGACTAGCTGCTGAAATAAAAGATTTTAATGGGACCCAGAGTCTCCTAACATCCCTAGGATACAATAGAAAATTATCCATTATTCTAAGAACCAAGAAAAAGTCACAACTCCAGTGAGAAAAGATAATTAACTGATGCCAACACTAAGATGACTCAGATATTCAAATGATCTGATAAGGATTTAAAAGCAGCCATCATAAAAATGTTTCAACAATCAATTACAAATTCTACAAATTATCTTGGAACAAATGAAAAATCTCAGCAAAAAAATAGGATTTTTTTAAACAACTGGAAATTATACAACTTAAAAATACAGTAAAACAAATATAAACTTCACTGTATGGGCTCAGTAATAGAGTGGAGATGGCAGCAGATGAAATGAGTAAACTTAAAGACAGATTGGTAGAATTCATCCAATCTGTATAACAGAGAGAAAGTTGACTGAAAATATTGAACAGAGATTCATAGACCTGAGAGACACTAACAAAAGGTCCAGCATTCATATGATGGAAGCCCAGAAGTCTCTTGAAAAGCAGTGAAGCCAGAGACTGAATTGACAAAGAAAAAAATCTGATGTCCTAAAACAATTACAGCAGGTCAAAGGGTGGAAGGAAGAGACAAAAAGGGGTTAATAGTTAACAACTGCAGTGCAAAACCAACAAAATACTGCTTACACTCAGTGGATATTTCTGAGATTATCTAAAAAGAGAAAACTCAGGGCCATGGAACCCCAGGAACCTCTGCTTCTTGTTTACACAGGAGCTCTATGGACTCAGGGATTCTGCTGCTTCTGTTCCAGAACGAGCTGCACTTCACCTCCCCCCACCCCCTTTGCCTATAGCTAAGGCAAATCCTTTCAAAATGGTTTACATCTTAGCCCCTCTACTTGACACATGAAAACTCTTGCAAAACTCTGGAATCAAGGCCATGCTTGTTTTTTCTACCTAGCATGCAGCTTGCAGGTAGTTTAGACCCCATGCCCCAAGACAGGATTTTTTTTTTTGTTGGTTGTTTGTTTTTGTTTTGTTTTATTTTGTTTTGTTTTGCTTGCTATCAATGGCCTGATAAGCTCTTTTCTTTAAAAAGACTTTAAGCTGTAAAAGTTAAAGTATTTTGTTTGAAAGAATAAGTAATTAATGTCCCAAATTTGGCAAAAGAGAAAAACCTATAGATCCAAGAAGCTGAGGGAATCTCAACATGGTATATCCAAAGAAATTCATGTCAAGATATATCATAATTAAACTTTTGAAAACTAGAGAAAATAATTTGAAAACTAAAGAAAATAATTTGAAAGCAGTCAGAGGGAAACAAAGCATTATTTTTAGGGGAACAGTAATTAAATGACAGCAGATTGGATGGGGGAATTGGGGAAATGTTATTAAAGGGTACAAATTTGCAACTGCTAGATAAATAAGTCTTGCAGATCCAATGCACAGCATGGTGAATATAGTTAATGATAATGTATTATATACTTGACTGTTGTTGTGGAGAAGGAAGAATCTTCTCTACCCTGAAGTTTCTTTTGACTGATTTAATAATCAAATAAGTAAGAGACAAATCAGGAAGAGAAACTAACCAAATTTAATACACAGAGTGGGGCAAAAGTACATTTGTGGCTGTTCATACAGAAAATAATACAATAATTAATAAATAATATAAGAATAAACCCTGTGTTTCATGTATTCACAACTGTAAACCTACTTTTGCCTCACCCTGTACACATATGTATGGTAACTTCTCATACATAAGAAAGTCAGAGACCTCCACATGCACAAGAGGTTCACAGACAGGAAACATGGGGTATATAAGACATTCGGAGCAAGGGGATGAGAGGTAATGTGCCTTGGGGACTTCAAAGGGTCATTAAAGAATGATAAAAACAGTAGATGTTTAGTAAACAAGGGTTTATCCTGCCATATAGGTGAGTTAAAGAGAGATAATCTTTTATTATGGGCAAGGCCCCTAATTCAAGTTATTCTATGTAGTTAAAGGAAGGGCCAGAGGTTTCTCTTGATCCTAAAGCTAAAATCACCTTTGCTCAAAATCATCCTCACACCACTCAAGCACATCTTCCGGTGGCTCATTCTGAACTACCATATGGCCTGAAGAGTAGACCTTAAATTTTCTCACTGAAGAAAAGAAATGATAACTATGTGACAAGAAGGAGGTATAGCTAATGCTATAATGGTAATCATGTTGCAATAAATAAGTGCATCAAATCAACATATTGCATGTCTTAAACTTACACAATGTTATATGTCAGTTATATCCCAATTTTTTTAATGCAAAATAATTTGTAAAATAGGCTTTTAAAAAATGATAGCAGATTTGTCATCTGGATGCCAGAAGGAAGTGGCTTAACACTTTTTCAAAGTGCTGGGAGAAAATAATTTTCAACTGCAGATTCTATATCTGGTAAAACTATCCTTCATGTAAGAAGGGGAAATAAAAATTTTCTGGGTTGGTAAACACATGGAGATTTGTGAAGAATGGCTCACCTAGAGAGAGCAGGAAAGCTCCAAACCCCCTCCTACATACCTTGACCTGTGCATCTCTTCCATCTGGCTGTTCCTAGGTTATATCCTTTTATAATAAACCAGTAATCTACTAAGTAAAATGTTTCTCTGAGTTCTGTGAGCCACTCTAATTTATCTAAATTAATCAAACCCAAGGAGGGAGTCATGAGAACCTCTGGTTGATAGCCAGTTGATCAGGAGTTACGACTGGTATCTGAAGTGGTAGGAGAGAGGCAGTCTTGTAGGACCAAACCCTTAATTTTTAGAATGGCCATTTGAATGGCATTTATTGGAATTTATTTTTTTTAAAAGCAATATTGTGATTTATTGGTTTAGAGCGACAGAGAGAGAGGGGGAAGAAGGGGTAGAGAGAGAGAAACATTGATTTGTTGTTTTACTTATTGATGATTTTTGTATGTGCCCTGACCAAGGATTGAACCTACAACCTAGGCATATCAAGACAGTGTTGTAACCAACTGAGCTAGCTGGCCACTGTGCTGTTGGGCATTATTAATTGAAGCTGCCTCTATGACTGAAGAATATAAAGTGATCTTAAAACCTGAAATAACAGTATTGTCTAGGATGATGTTGGAGAAGTGGATGGCAGTGCCCAGAAGAGCACCATAATGATGTGGAAATGGTTTATACAGGACCGTGCTGCCCGGGGAATGCAAGTAGGAGATACTCGCAAGCAGGGAACCTCTTTTCCCCTAGGACTGACTCTGAAACTGTATGAGGAGCTATTGAATTCTGTTTTCACTTGGTCAGTGCCCTGAAAACAGCTCTCAAGTGACCGCTTGGATAGCTGTTCCATGGTAAATGGACAACATTCTGTTTGGAAGGCCACCACTGTGACTGAAGATAAAAACAAATCAGCTCAATGGTTTGCAGTGCATGTCGTTTGCCCAGCAGTTATGGAATACCTGAATAATGGTAAATGCACACATGTTTGTGTTTTTACTGAGTCTTGGGCTGTGGCCAGTGGCCTGGCCCTATGGGCAGGCAGAAGGATAATGGAAACCTGTCTTATTAAAGGGATGACTGTGCAAAGCATGATCCTATGGAAATTTGAGGGATGCATTTAAGTAGGGCATGTAGATGCTCATCAGATGAACACCTTTCCAGGTCTGGAAGGTAGCTGAAACTAACAAGCAGATATCCCTATGTATTCATTTAAGGTGGCCACCTTGGGTCCATAAGATGTGTAGACATGGGGGTCTGCAGCAATGCAGAGATGGGCTGAATGTAGATATAGTCCTCTTGCACCCTCTGAGGCACAAAATGCCAATAACAACTGTTCTGTCTGCCAAGAAGAGAAGCAGAGAGTACAAGCTGCTATGTGGTAGAGTCCCTGAGGGGAAGGCCCAGAACATACCTGGCAAGTCAAACTGATGCCAGTACCCCTGGGGGGGCTACAAATGGATCCTGACAAGAATGGATAATAGGACAAAAGCCACTTTCTCAGGCCCTCTTTCCCAAAGGCAGCTGGACCCCATAAAGCATGACTGACCCTAATTGTTTTGTGAGTCTTAATCCTCAGGACTAGAAAATTACTGAAAGCACCCTGAAGGCTTAGAGCACTTACAGAATTTACAGAACAGGATATAACAAACCACAATGATCCTGACTGGAGCCTGCACCTGAAGATAACACTGAAACAAGTTACAGCCCAACTGAAACATCCTGCTCTATAACTACCCTATTACCTGATAACAGTCCAAAGCCCTAACCCCTCCGGGCTGGTGCATTTCTCCACACAAAGCCCTTTCCCTCCCTTGATAAAGTAAAAACCTTACTCTCTGCACTTTCTCTCTTTGTGAATTCTTTCACAGCCTGTGTCACCAACCACCCTAACAATAGACACTGACTCTAGACTGGGCTTGGCTTACCCGGGTGGTAAATGCAAATATTCAGAGTATTACAATATAAAAGAACCAGGACAGGAGATAGTGCATCAATTTGGATACCTGAGCATCATTTCTTCAAACCAAAGAACACACTTTATAGCGGATAATGTCCAACAATGGGCAGAGATATCTTCCTCAGAGTAACGTTTTCATAGAAAATTAGAACATGCAGTTAAAACAGTGTTTGTCTGACTGGACCCCACCTGCTGAGGCCCACACCCCTTCATCCAGGGGCTTTATGCTGCCCAAGGGCCAGGGGTCAGTGTGACTGTTGTCTATGGTGCAAAGGGTGTGCCTTCTGTAGCCAAGGGCATGGAACAGGGACTTCCCCCGCCTTGAGGACACTGCTCTCATTTTCTCTTCATAGATGTGAATGCCCTCAGCCCAGGAGGTGCCCCATGACCCACACTCATAAGATGGGTGCCAGTGAGGACCAGAAGGTGGAACTGGAAGCATTACATTGTATATAGAAGGAGATGAAACTTTCCGGGAATTAAGCCCAGTTTCATTTCAATATAGCATACACGAAAATGGTAATCCCAAAGCTTTCTTAATAGAAATTTCCTGACTGAAAATACACCCAGACACCTCCAATTACATCATGAAGGCTTTAAAAAATGCCATATCCTGAGCTGTAAAGCAGAGCATTTTACCCAAGTATATTACAGGAAGCAGTGGAAGTTAATCTTGACACTGCTATGACCTACACCTTGTTCGAGTATGCTGAGAACAATAAAGAACACTTTATGGAGAATTATCCTGTTAATTCTATGATATATATAAGCAATATCATCTCAGTTGGGACTACTAAATAGCCCCATCAAGTAAAGAAAAAGACAGCCCTGGCCAGGTGGTTTAGTTGGTTGTAGTGTCATCCTGTACACCAAAAGGTTGCAGATTCAATTCTTAGTCCAGGCACATAACTAGGTTGTGAGTTTGATTCCCAGTCGGTTGGGGCATACATCAATGGGGCAACCGATTGATGTTTCTCTCTAACATCGATGTTTCTCTTCTTTTCTCTCTTTCTCTCTCTCCCTTCTTGTCAGTGTAAAATCAATACACATACCTAAGGTGAGGATTTTTTTAAACATTGAATAAAAAGACAAGGGGTCTCTTTTGGAGCACGCCCACACCTTTCTTCCCCAGGTTTGTACAGCTGTGGTTGTCTTGGGTTCACCCCCTGATCCTGTCTCCAAGGCCCCCTTTTCTCTGACTTTTCAGTGAAACTAACAGCAGCCCCACCGTGGCTCACAATTTCCTATAATGTTTCTAGGGAGACAAAGCAGAGCACTGCCTAGGCTGCCTCCTGTTGCTTGTTCTACCCTAAGCCGTTCCTTTGTTTCACTGTTCACAGCTTTAATAAACATACTTTCAAAAATTAAAAAAAAAAAAGATTCCCTTTTCTGCATATCTTCACCAGCACTTGTTAGTTCTTATCTTTTTGATGATGGCCATTCTAACAGGTGTAAGGAAATATCTCATTGTGGTTTTGATGTGCGTTTCTCTGATAATTAGTGGTGTCGAGTACCTTTTCATGTACTTGTTAGTAATCTGTATGTTGTTTTGGTGTTTTGGGTTTTTTTTTTTTTTTGGAAAAATGTCTACTCAGATCCTTTGCTGATATTTTTACATTTTAAAAAATTTTTATTTATTTGAGAAGGAAGCGGCACCACATTTGTCTCCTGCCCTTCCTCCTGGCCTTCCGGGCCCTCTGGCCACCACCATGTCTGCCTGGGCTGTCTTTATCTCGACATCAAGGACAAGCCCCTGATCAGTCACAGCTACAAAGGTGATGTGGCCATGAGCGAGATAGAGCACTTTATGCCTCTGCTCATGCATCAGGAGGAGGAGGTGTTCTGGCCCCACTGCTGAGCCATGGCCAAGTCCACTTCCTGTGGATCAAACACAGCAACCTCTACTTGGTGGCCACCACGCTGAGGAACACCAATGCCTCACTCATGTACTCCTTCCTCTACAAGACAGTGGAGGTATTCTCCGAATACTTCAAGAAGCTGGAGGAGGAGAGCATCCAGGACAACTTTGTCATCATCTATGAGCTACTGGACCAGCTCATGGACTTCGGCTTCCCCCAGACCACAGACAGCAAGATTCTGCAGGAGCACATCACACAGCAGGGCAACAAGCTGGAGACGGTCAAGTCGCGGGTGCCACCCACTGTCACCAATGCTGTGTCCTGGCACTCTGAGGGCATCAAGTACAAGAAGAATGAGGTCTTCACTGACGTCATAGAGTCTGTAAACCTGCTGGTCAATGCTAATGGCAGTGTCCTGCTGAGCAAGATTGTGGGCACCATCAAGCTCAAGGTGTTTCTGTCAGGAATGCCAGAGCTGTGGCTTGGCCTCAATGACCGAGTACTCTTTGAGCTCACTGGCTGGAGCAAGAACAAATTCATGGAACTGGAGGATGTGAAATTTCACCAGTGTGTGTGACTTTCTCGTTTTGACAATGACCGCACCATTTCCTTTACCCCACCAGAAAGTGACTTTGAGCTCATGTCTTACCACTTCAGCACCCAGGTCAAGCCGCTGATCTGGATTGAGTCTGTCATTGAGAAGTTCTCCCACAGCCGTGTAGAGATCATGGTCAAGGCCAAAGGACAGTTTAAGAAACAGTCGGTGGCCAACGGTGTGGAAATATCTGTGCCAGTACGCCAGTGATGCTGACTCCCCACTTTTCAAGACCAGTGTGGGCAGTGCCAAGTATGTGCCTGAGAAGAACATTGTGATTTGGAGTATTAAGTCTTTCCTGGGGGACAAGGAGTACCTGATGTGTGCCCACTTTGGCATCCCCAGTATGGAGAAGGAGGAGGAAGAGGGCTGACCACCCATTGGGGTCAAGTTTGAGATCCCCTATTTCACCGTCTCTGGGATTCAGGTCTGATACATGAAGATCATGGAGAAAAGTGGTTACCAGGCCCTGCCCTGGGTCCACTACATCACCCGGAGTGGTGATTATCAACTTCGTACCAGCTAGAAGGGAGATGATGGAGGGGCTTGAACATGGGCCTCCCTCTCCATAGGCCCTGACTGCAGACTTGAGAGAGAGGGAAGGAAGGTGAGGAAGGTGCGTGTGAGCAGGCTGCTTACTGGCTTAGCAGTTTCTTGCTTCCTGCTCCCAGCACCTGGGCCCCACCCCCCAGTCTTGTTCTCTACCCATAGACTGGAAGGGATAGTCTCCCTCCTACCTCTACCTCCCAGCTCCTACACTTTCACTTTCATATGAAGGGAGGAGGGACTTTCAAGTCCCTCCAGGAGTGCCTTCTTGCAGCGACTTGCCTTAGGGGATGTGAGGGCCCCTCCTCCTTCACAGCTGCTGAGCCCAGAGGCCTCTCTGGCCCACTCCTGTGCATTTTAGGATGGCATTAAAAGATGAATTTTTAAAAATGTATTTATTTATTTATTTATAAATATTTTATTTATTTATTTTAGAGAGATGGGGGAGGGAGGGAGAAAGAGAGGAAGTGAAACTCAATGTGTGGTTGCCTCTCACACACCCCCTACTGGGGATATGGCCTGCAACCCAGGCATGTGCCCTGACTGGGAATCAAACCAGTGATGCTTTGGTTCTCAGGTCTGCACTCAATCCACTGAGCTACACCAGCCAGGGCCTATTTATTTATTTTTTAGAGAGAAGGGGGAAGGGAAGGAGAAAGAGGGAGAGAAACATCAGTGTGTGCTTGCCTCTTGCACACCCCATGCTGGGGACCTGGCCTGCAACCAAGGCATGTGCCCTGACTGGGAATCAAACTGGCAACCCTGTGGTTTTCAGTCCAGTGCTCAATCTACTCAGCCACACCAGCCAGGGCTAAAAATTTTTTTAAGAAAGAGGTATTTATTTAATTTTTTATTTTTCTTTAGAGAGAGGGAAAGGGAGGGAGAAAAACATGGATGTTTGAAATACATTGATCTGCTGCCTCTTGCACATCCCCAACTGGGGACCTTTTGGCTTGCAGGTTGGCACTCAATCCACTGAGTTAAATCAGTCAGTGCCCTTGGCTGATTTTTTAATTGGATTGTTTGTTGTTATTACTTTTTAATTTTTTAATTTTATTTATTTTTAGAGAGAGAAGAAGGGTGAGAGAAACATTAATTTGTTGTTCTACTTATTATTGGTTGACTCTTGTATGTGCCCTGACTGGGGATTGAACCTGCAACTCTGGTGTAGCAAGATAATGCTCTAACCAGCTGAGCTACCTGGCCAGGGCTATTTTTATTATTTTTTTAACTTTATGGCCTAGGAATGTTGATTTACCTCAAATAGCTCAGGTAATAAAAGTACTAAAATCAAGATTCCCAAGATCTGGAACTTAATCTTGTTCATTGCTGTATCTCCTATCTCCAGCAACTAGACTATGTCTGGTACACACACAACAAAGGTAATAACTTCTAAGTGACTGAATCATTGATTATAGTTGTTAATTTTTTTAACAAATGAAAGTTTCTATATAAATGCTCTGGCCTTGGCTGGTGTGGTTCAGTGGATTGAGTGCTGACCTGCAAACCAAAGGGTTGCTGGTTCAATTCCCACTCAGGGCACATGCCTGGGTTTGGGCCAGATCCCCAGTAGAGGGCATGTGAGAGGCAACCACACATTAATGTTTCTCTCCCTCTTTCTCCCTCTCTTCCCGTCTCTCTAAAAATAAATAAATAAAATTCTTGAAAAATGCTTTGGAAGAATTACTTTAGTAACTGAGAAAGAACTTGCATTGTTTTAATTGTTGACAATGAATATGATAGGTGGACAAAGAGTATTGTAAAAACACTAGTGGGGAGAATTTTTAAAAATTAACTTACAAATGCTAGAAGTAAGGAGAATGACAAGAGGAAAGCCATTTAACGTTTTGGAATACTTCATCTTCCTTATGTGGTTTAAGAAAATTTTCAGATGTCTTAGGACACAGTAGTGTAAATATTTACTTACTTTGCAGGAAACTAAAGGTGAAAAATAGAAGGTTACATCTACTTATATCAATTTTTACATTAGTCTTATCACAGAAACTGCAATGAAAGAATCATTATACTTAGAAAAGAAAAAGAAAAAGAGAACAACTTTCAAAAGTTCAGAAATGTGAACTGGAAGATAAAACAGATCACAAAGGAGAACTTCCTCAAGGATGGAACTGGGTTGAGGTGGTAAAGCATTTAAGCAAAACTGGCTCTAAAGGTGATGAATAGCTCTCGGCATTTGAAGCAAGGGAAGAGCAGCCTTTAAAAATAAACTGTGGCCCTGGCTGGTGTGACTCAGTGGATTGAGCGCAGGCCCACAAACCAAAGGGTCACTAGTTTGATTCCCAGTGAGGGCACATGCCTGGGTTGCAGGCCAGGTCCCCAGTAGGGGGTGCATGAGTGGCAACCACACATTGATGTTTTTCTCCCTCTCTTTCTCCCTCACTTCCCCTTACTCTAAAAATAAATAAATATTTTTAAATGTTTAAAAATGTAATAAATAAATAAATAAACTGGGGCCCTAGTCAGGTAGCTCAATTGGTTAGACTGTCATCCTGATATAACAAGGTTGCAGGAAACATAAAAGAACCAACCAGTGAATGCATAAATAAGTGGAACAACAAATTGATGTTTCTTTCTCTGTCTCTTCCTCTCTCTCTCTAAAATATAAGTAAGTAAATAAATAAATGTTAAAAAATAAACTGGGTTCAAAGTATTTTATTATTCTTTTCTGGTCTTGAAGTGGGTCTTCATAAAACAATTTTTGTATGTTTTTTACATAAAAGTTTTTCAGGGTAAAAGTTCATAAACAGATTTGGTTGTATTAAATTATTTTCAGAAACTTGCCTTAATAAAAGGTGAAAACATTGCTGTTTATTGTACTTTTGAAGCTTTTTAAGCTTTGTCAATGGACAAATACAGAAGATAATAAATAATCAATGTTAATTTGTATGATCTTATTCTAGAAATAACTAGATAAGTTTTGGGATAAATTTTTAAAGCAGTATGACGCCCTTTTCAAAAACTCTTGTCCCAGTAGAATAGAACATGCATGAACAATTATTCAGCAGCATATCCATATTAATAGGCTTCTTGTCTTAATAAAAATTTCATTTCTTCTTTCTCTTAATTACTGAAGCATAAATTGCTTCAGAGACATTTAAATACTGGCATCTGAGCTTTACACATAATATTCTTTGTAGTCCCTTTTTTATTTTTCAAGGGTGAACTACTTCTCTTTAATAAGCAAATATTTGGCCCTGGCTGGTGTAGCTCAGTGGATTGAGCACGGGCCTGTGAAGCAAAGGGTTGCCGGTTCAATTCCCAGTTAAGGCACATGTGTCCTCAGTAGGGGACACATGAGAGGTAACCACACATTGATGTTTCTCTCCCACTCTTTCTCCTTCCTTTCCCCTCTCTCTAAAATAAATAAATAAAATATTTTAAATAAATAAGCAAATATTTGTTTATACTTTCCTCTTGGTTTGAGTCATAATGTTTGATCATTAAATCTTTCCATGGTATGTGGAATAGGAGACTATAAAAACAAATCTGCCAAATACACTAGAAAGCATCTAAATAGAAGTGAAGGTTCCTCTTTAAAACATCTCACTGCATATACCAAGATGGGAGTAAAAGATACTTTAATATTTAATTTTTGTATTGTTGGAAACAATGGTTTTAATAAATTTCTATTTATCTGCTATTGTGTATTGTTAGTTGTTTGGTAACTAAGGTCTTCTAAATGATTTCATGTAAAACTACATTTTAAGGTTTGTTTATTTTCAAGTATTTAAATGTGTTTCTCAACCGGAGCATCTTTGTAATTAGAAAGAAGTATTTGAAATGCTGAACTGTACTACATGCTTGATTTGTTAAAACAAATCATTAATAGAGGAAACCATTAGTGCAGTTTTATCAGGAAGTTAATGATGTCTTTGTGAGATTTACAGTGATTCTATACTTGCTCCCCAGCTTTAAAATACTTAAGACTACTGCAGTGGTATCTGGAAGGGGAGGTTGTTGGTTCCTCAGTTCTACCTGTAAAGCTTGGGTCCGACTTTCCAAAGAACAATTAAGTTTTGGGGTTTTTTAAATAATGTATGTTATTGATTATGCCATTACAGTTGTCCCCTTTCCCCACTTCATTCCTCTCCACCCTGCACACCCCCTCCCACCCACACTCCCCCTCTTTAGTTCATGTCCATGTATCATAAGTTCTGTAGCTTCTACATTTCCCACACTACTCTTGCCCTCTCCCTGTCTATTTTCTCCCCACCGTCTATGCTACTTATTCTCTGTACCTTCTCCCCACCTCCTCTCACTCCCCTGTTGCTAACCCTCCATGTGATTTCCATTTCTGTGGCTCTACTCTTATTTTAGTTGTCAGCTTAGTTTGCTTTTGTTTTAGGTGTGGATGTTAATAACTGTGAGTTTGCTGTCCTTTCACTGTTCATATTTTTTATCTTCTTTTTCTTAGATAAGTCCCTTTAACATTTCATATAATAAGGGCTTGGTGTTGATGAACTCCTTGAACTTGATATTATCTGAGAAGCACTTTACCTGCCCTTCCATTCTAAATGAAAGGTTTGCTGGATAGAGCAATCTTGGATGTAGGTCCTTACCCTTCATGACTTGGAATACTTCTTTCCAGCCCCTTCTTGCCTGCAAGGTCTCTTTTGAGAAATCAGCTGATAGCCTTATGGGCACTCCTTTGTAGGTGACTGTCCCCTTATCTATTGCTGCTTCTAGAATTCTCTCCTTCATTTTTATCTTGGCTAATGTAATGATGATGTGCCTTCGTGTGTTCCTCCTTAGGTCCAACTTCTTTGGGACTCTGAGCTTCCTGGACTTCCTGGAAGTCTATTTCCTTTGCCAGAATGGGGAAGTTCTCCTTTATTATTT
>PVKM010015456.1:0-27884 GCA_004027735.1 Carollia perspicillata
TTATTATTTGCAAGTAAAATGAAGCAAAGGCTAAGAAGTGGTTACCTAAGCATTTAAAACACATAAATTTTGGTGTTAAGTACAATGAAAACTGTCTCAGCACAAAAGAAATTGTTGTGATGTCGATTTCCTTGCTGGTTAAAGTAAATTCATTCATTTCTCTTTGATTTGGGTTTCTCGAACGGGTTGCACTAAGTGAGAAAATCCAGCAAACCGGTTACCCTCCGAGCTCATTGGTGTGTTTCCATCTGTCCTTTTCCGGTATCCTGCAGTTCCATTTATAAGTGTAATGACCGCATTGCAGTTTCCGAAGACAATGGAGTTCCTTCCAGTCCTTCTGCCTCGACACTTTAAACAGCTCGTAAGCTCAGATTCTAAAGATGTGTTAGGAAAGATAGAAGAGATTTTAGGTACGCATCCATGGAAACTCGGATTTGGTAAAGTAAGTAGAACATTTGCTTAGCATTTGGTAATCTTGTATAAGGCAAGGTTTCCCAAAACCTCACAATTTTTGCATCTTTTTCAAGGACAAAATTTGTACACACCTCAGCGTTGATCTAGTTTTCTTTGAGTGTTACAACTAAATATAAATTTTTATGCCTCTAGCTCTTATGCAGTAAATTTATAAAGGAAAACTAAATAACAAAATCAGTGGCATTCAGATTATTAGTAACTTAGTTATATAATTTAATATGACAAAACTTCTTGGTAACTTACTTGCCATTTGCAACTTGAGCATAGATCTCATTGAAAACAGGTTCTTATGAGTTTGGCAGATTCGTTCTGCTCTGCAACTCAGTCCCCCACTTTCCTATTGGAACTTTTGAAAACTTCCCCTGTTCATATGGTATAGGGTGATATCATTTGACTTTTTTATTTGGTACAATAATATCATTTACAAATGACTCTACTTCTGTCATCGTAGACCAAGAGTAGTAAAGTGACACTGTGAGGTTCTAGTGGCATTGGAAACTAAATGTGGCACTTAAATTTGTCATTAAATTTCATTCAGTGGTTTTCCAAATGAAAATACAATTTAAAACTTCTAATGTAATTTTCATATCCCCAAAAATATTTACAGACACTGCTCCCCACTCAGTTTGAGAAATACTAGAATAATAAATTTGTTCCCTACATCAAATGACTATGATTTCTATATGCTTTGAAAAATAAAATGCTGGAACATTAGATTATTTATATGTATAATTCTTCAGTAGAGAAGAGAGACAGAGCAATGAGCATTCTGGGACACAAGTGGGAAAAGGGGGCTTGAAGTTCCACTGTTCGCCATCCAAAATAAACACTGTTACTGAGGTATTAGGTTAATTTGCTAGGACTACTGTAATTGATACAGACTGGGTAGCTTATATATCAGAAATTTACTTTTTTACAGTTCTGGAGGCTGCAAGTCCAAAATCAAGGTGTCAGCAAGGTTGGGTTTTTCAGAGGCCTCTCTCCTTGGCTTGTAGCCTTCTTGCTGTGTTTTCACATGCTCATCTTTCTGTTTGTGTTGGCCGTGTTCTAATCTTCTCACAAGTCATATTGGATTAGGGCCCACCCCAGTGACCTCATTTTAACTTAATTATCTCTTTAAAGACCCTGTCTCCAAATGTGGTCACATTGTGAGGTATTAGTGGTTATGATTTCAACATACAAAATTGCAGGGGTTCCGGGGCCAGGGGACACAATTCAACCCATATAAATATGTGTGGAGGACTCCAAGAAGGATGTCTCCATGAAAAAAAAATGGAGCTGGTGGGTGACTGCTAGCGTTTGGGCAGAATTATTGCGCGCATAGACAGCTAGAGAACCCCCCAAAATGAGGCAGTCATAACACACACAGAGTTTAACGTAAAGTTAATGTAATATGGTACATTGTGTTGCTTATCTGAATCCTATTTATACTGATTTAACCAAAATCAGTGAACCCAATGTGTACTGTAACTTTTTTTAAAGACGGGAAGGGGAGAAGCATATGTGGAAGTGATGGTATAAAAGAGAGAGATCTTCTATGAAGACTTCTAGTAGGGAGTTAATGTGCAGGGTGGGGGAGGGAGTGAAGGGTAAAGGGGGTGATAAGGAGGCTTGACTTTGGGTGGTAAGCACACAATACAATATATAGATATATTTTATAGAATGTATTTGAAATATGAGTACCAGTCTTCTAGGACTCAAAAATCATTAATGAAAACATTGTTTTTACTATAATTTTAATAATACTCATTAACATGTACGGTTTTTATAAAACCGCTTGACCTTTATTTCCTTCAAGATAACCTACAGAGAACTGAAGCTTTTGCGATGTGAGGCGAGTTGGGCAGCGTTTTGTCAGTGCGAGTCTCTTCTGCGGTTGATGACTGATTTGGAGAAGAATGGGTTGATAATATATTCTAAACTGAAGCGGATATGTCGAGAGCATGGGCACACATATGTAGAAGAAGCCGACTTGACTTCTCAGTTGTCGAACTGTATGTCTTTTCACGACGTGTGGCAGTCTCTGCAGTTTTTGAAGGATATCGGTGTGGTGACAAATAAGAAGACCTGTATCTTTCCTTGTGACCTTTACCAGGCTGAAAGAGACATTGCCTCTTCAATAGGTGACCTGATGATAAGGCCTCCTTGGCGTTTGCACATCGATGTCAAAAAGGTGCTTGCGTCTCTTCATACCAAAAAACCTAAGGATCCAAGAAGTGACGATGCATTGAATGAAAGTAAACCTGGTGAAACAAGATTCGAAACTCCGGACATTCTGCACCCACAGAGCAGTGGTGACTGTATCTGGGATAATGGTGCAAATGAAGATAATGCAGAAATAAGGCAAGGGCAACTGGACCAGGATCAGGTGGCTGCTCTGGAAATGATCTGCTCCAATGCTGTGACCGTCATAAGTGGGAAAGGCGGTTCTGGGAAGACCACAATTGTTAGCCGTCTTTTTAAGCATGTGGAGCTCTTGGAAGAAAGCGAAGTACAAAAAGCTTGTGCGGACTTTGAACAAGACCAGGATGTACCAGCAGAGTGGATGACGTTCAGCCAGCAGAGTCTACCGAAGTCAGACAAGGCTATCGAAGTTTTACTTACTGCACCGACGGGGAAAGCAGCGGGTTTGCTGAGAGAGAAGACCGGTTTTAGTGCTTACACACTGTGTCAGGTAAAACCTTTTACATTTTTTTTTCTCGAGAGAAAACATTTGCCTTAAAGATAAACTTTACTTAATTACTTTACTTTTCATTCCTCCCTGACAACAGTCAGTAGGTATTTATGGAAAGTCCTCTGGATCCCTGCCTGGTAGTAGCGAATCATTAACGATGGGTGCGTCTCAACACAACCCACCTGTAAACTGTTGCTGGTTGGCAGTGAGGTAGGAGCTAGGGCCAGGAAGTCAGGCAGTGTACTGCTTCTCTCCTTGAGAAAGTCTTAGGAAAAAATAGCCAGCTGAACTCAAGTGCATGTTCAATGGTGCAGTCATTTAAAATGCCGGCACAAGCTCTGCTCTCATCTGGACTGGTTCCGTGCGTGTCGTAGTTCGCAGACCCTATTTTGAAAAGCCCTGGAGTTGGGAGGAAAAGGTTTATATTTTGTAGAGTTAAAGCTCCATGAAAGTGAGAACTTGGGTCATCTGGTTTGGTTTTTCATCTTCATCTGTAGCAGTGCCTGGCAAATAGTAGTCACGTAATACAATTTTCAAGGGAATTAATATGCATAAAAAAATAGTTGGAGCTGTAAATTAAGAGTCATGAAGTTTTAAACTTGTGAAGCATGGTAGAGGTTCCTCTAGCCCTGACCTCCATTCTGCAGATCAGGGACCTTCATCACTGGAAGACGTTTGAAGGAAATAGCATGTAGAGGAAAGACCTTTCCAAAGGCGTAGTGTGCATAGACGGTTTTGAAGTGACTGCATTGACTGGAATGAAGTCTGTGTATTGCAAAATAATGGAAATTAAATTTGGTTTAGACAGGAAGTTTGAGCTTTAAAGTTTGTAAAGTATTTTGACATCTCACCAAATCCTTGATAAACCCGTGAGGGGTAAATGATGCTACCTCCGTTTAAGAAGACTGTCTGTTGAACTTTAGGGGTGTTACATGATTTGCCCAAGATCTTCATCAGGTGCAGAACTAGCACTTGAATGCCGGTTTCTGACCTTCCAGCTTGTTCTTTCCATGGTGACATATTTTCCTTATATATTATAGACCTTGAAACTTCACAAAGAAGCTTGATTGGTCTTGGTTTACAGCGGAGCCATTTAGGTTACTGAGGGAGGGAGTAAAGTGAAAGCAGGTTTTAGGAAGGCTACGTAGAATTACAGAGCCACAGGCCACCTCAGAAATTACTTTGCCCATTACCTTAATTTGTCACATGAGTGAACACAGACCTGTAGCAGTTCAGTGCAGATCATTGTGGAATGGTCTTCTGATCAGTTTATGACTTTTCTCTATTACACTTTCATGTCTGATTAATGGGAAGGATTGAATTAGGAGAGGAAAGGCCAGAGAGGGATTGTTACTAAATTTCAACTTACGTTCCAACTCTGATCAACTAGTAGTGTCTAAACATCTGCTCGGGATGCCGGGAGAACATTTCTGAAGTCACCTTTGGGCTCAGGAGGGAGTAAGGGCAGGGCTGGCACTTGTGCCACTGACTTACCGTCCTCGGGCTAGGGACACCAGACTTAGCACGCGAAAATACAAATAATCTCGAAGTATAAATAACTACCGAATATTGCATTGAACATGCTTAACTAAAAGCCATGTGTTGTTCATCTGAAATTCAGCTCTAGTTGGGCATCCTATATTTTGTCTGGCAGTCCCATCTTGTGTTGGTGCGTAGGGGACACGGCTGTAAGGTTAGTGGAGGAATCGAGTTGATCGTAGATGCGGCCTGTATTGAGTTGGCGGCACTAGAGATGCAAGGGAAACCGTCAACCAGTCATTGCTAACTGATGCAACACACACAAGAAAAGAAAGGAAACACCTAGCAGTGATTCAGATATTCTCTTGTGAGACAGGTTTTTTTTTCCCCAAGGGAATTGATACTTTTGGGTTGGAAATATGAATGCTTTTACTGAATAGACAGGTTAAATCTAGTCACAGTAGAAAACTTCAATGAATTGGTAATCACAAAATAGTCACAGGAATGTAAAAAAATAGCATAGGAAATGTAGTCAATAATATTGTAAGAATTGTACTATATGTGATACCAGGTGGGCACCTGAAATGTGGGGGGATCACTTTTTAAAGTACGTGATTGTCTAACCACTATGCTGTACCCCTGAAACTAACACAAAATAATATTGAGTGTAAACTGTAATTGAAAAATAAAATTGAAAAAAGATGTTACCATTGAAAGAATATACAGTATATGCATATTTACAATATAGGGATGTTTCTGGAATGATAGAGACCGAAATATTTAACATGATCTGGCTGTAATTTTACACATTTTAGAAAATATTTTACTTATTTATTTTTAGAGAGAGGGGAAAGGAAGGAGAATAAGAGGGAGAGAAACATCCATATGTGGTTGCCTCTTGCATGTAACCCAGGCCCGCTGGGGACCTGGCCCACAGCCCAGGCATGTGCCCAGACTGGAATCAAACTGGTGACCCTTTGGTTTGCAGGCGGGCACAGCACTCAGTCTACTGAGGCACACCAGCCAGGGCCCTCATCTATATTTTTACAATAGGAAATATTATTACTTCTGCAATATATTGTTTTTGAATTGTTGATGTTGGTGGTAGGTTTTTTAAATGTTGAGAAGTTAGGCAGTTTAGACTATTAGAAGAAAAAATAATATTTTCATCGTTAGGATGGGAAGGCAGCATTATAGTTGGGAAACACGGAGGACTTAAGTGGTCGGGCTAGCTCAGAAGGCCACGGTTTATTTGGGAATGGAAAAAACTAGGAACTTTCTCTGGTCAAAAGTAGTAAGGGAAGGGTTGACATTTTTGCTGTTAAATAGTGACATTTGCAAAGCTTGTTAAACACACTAAGCAGTCATGAGGAAGCGCTTTTTAATATTTGATTTTTTTTGTTTTTAGATGTATTTATCTTTTCTGTATATTCCTCTCTAACATTAGTGTTCTCTTTCTTTAGCCCTTCCTCCTATGTTACTCTACTTATACTCCCTTTCTCAATTTAAGAGTTGTTTTAAAATAACATGTTGTAAATGGTTTGTTTGTTTGTTTGTTTTTTGTAAATTTTATAACCTGAACTAAGAAATGCAATACTTTACTTGCAGGTCAATTATAGCTTCTATTTATGGAAGAAAAAAACAAACATGAGCAGTCCGTGGAAATTTTCTTCAGTTAGAGTTCTAGTTGTGGATGAAGGGAGTTTGGTATCTGTGGGAATCTTCAAATCCGTTTTAAATTTATTGCTCGAGCACTCTAAGCTTTCTAAGCTTATTATTCTTGGTAAGTTAAAATATTGTTGGAATTCTAGTTGTTTAGTTCAAAGCACTGTGGTTAAGTGGCTGTTTATTCAGTTTCACTACTTAATACCCACATTTTGCAGGTGGGAAGTCATTTGTCAGAGCCCATGCTGAAACCACCCTGAGTTCAATTTGACCACTCTCGTCAGCAGTTCCGGTGGTTCTTTCTTTTGGCCACGATACTAACAGGCTAGGATGTGACCGAAACAGTCGTGAGGGGTGACTGCTGATTACCTAAATGATGACAATTAAAATGGTAAAAGTGTCACAGATTCAGAGTAAATCAAGATACAAATTAATTTGGAAATAATGAAATACCTGAATTAAAAATCTCTTAAAAGTATTTTTATGATTTTGAGCTAATAACTCAAATTAGACCTCACTGGTCTCTTAAGTCCTTTTCAATTCTAGTGAGATTCAGTTAGATTCTATTGGGTATACTATTTGTAGACTATCTGATTTAATGGAAAAAAAAATTGCAGTGTGAGAATCAAATTGTAACTTTTTAAGATATTTGAGGATATTTTATAAATAGTTGATGCTACCCTGGTTGGTGTGGCTCAGTGGATTGAGCGTCGGACTGCGATCCAAAGGGTCAGTGGTTCGATTCCCACTCAGGGCACATGCCTGGGTTGCAGGGCCAGGTCCCCAGTAGGGGGCATGTGAGAGGCAACCGCAATTGATGTTTCTCTCCCTCTCTTTCTCCCTCCCTTCTCCACTGTCTAAAAACAAAAACAGTTTTAAAAATCTTTAAAATAAATAACTGAATAGTTTATTCTATTAAAGGCTTAAGCATTCTCCCATTGTTCACCCAGAAAATAGTTTCTCTTATCCCTATGGTTGGCTTGTTTGTTTAAAGTAAAAAAAAAAAAAAGTTTAGTGGAGCAAATCATTATCATTACTAGAATTTATCTGTTATCAAATGCATTGGGTTTGTTTATTTTGTGTTTTGTATGTTTATTTTATTTATTTGAGGCCATAGATTCTTCCATGCTTGGTAAGACATGGAGCAAGATTGAATAAATACCAGCTCTCTAAGGCCTGGTTTTTTTTAACACGTTGGCCAAAATATATGACCTTAAACAGTTTGCCTGTGGTTATAGGTATGAAAGAAGTTTGATTCAAATTTAAACTTGTTGTTTTATTGCTAATTTGTATATCTTGTATTGTTTAATCTGAATGGTACTTGTGTGTTTTTTTTTAAGATTTATTTATTTTTAGCAAGAAGGGAAGGGAGGGAGAAAGAAAAGGAGAGAAACTTCAATATGTAGTTGCCTCTCACACACCCCCTTACTAGGGACCTGGCCTGCAACCCAGGCATGTGCCCTGACTGGGAATCGAACTGGCCCTTTGCTTCACAGTCTGGCACTCAATCCACTGAGCCACACCAGCCAAGGCTGAATGGTACTTGTTAAATATTTTTAAAGACAATGTTCTCAAGTCATTTTAAACAAAGATTTTTGGGGCCTTTTTTTCTCAGAGTAAGTAAGTTTTTATAATTATAGCATATATCAGTAGGAAGAAATAAAAATAATTCCTAAATTGTAGGACCCCAGCTTCCTACAACCTACTGTATCTATTTTTCACCCTTTCAGGTGATATTAGACAGTTACCCAGCATTGAACCCGGTAACTTGCTGCAAGATCTTTTTGACACTCTTAAGTCAAGGAAGTGTGCTATTGAACTAAAGACAAACCACAGAGCAGAATCTGAGCTAATTGTGGACAATGCTACAAGGTAAAGATATAAAACTTCGTACTTTCTCTCTGTATTAGAAATAAAAGTTTAAAAATACATACTAGTTTTTGAATTAGAGTGATTCCGTGCAGAACATTTACTATGCCCTTTCAGCAAACCTAGTCTGTCCTTCAGATACATATACATACACGCATTTTTGCCCTACAATTAAAAAACTGAAGTTAGTATTTTTTATTACTGGTCCAGTAATGCACTTAAGAATAAATATGTTTTCCTAATTTAAAAAATGTTCATGTGAATTAAGTTGCATCAGGCATCGAGACTAAAGTAAGCCCAAGGGGAACTGAGACCTAGAAACGAGTTCAGTAGAGTTCAAGGGAGAATTGAGGAAAAAGATTACCTATAATTTTTGTAAGAGAGCCCAAAGCAAAATAAATGACTACGACATTTTCCTTCTGGACGAATTTTGGTGGCATCCATGGCACATTAATCTCCTTTAAGTGGTAAAGGGCACTTCTTTTCCCTTAGCCTTTGCCCAAGTCTTCAGAGTGGCCTTCCATAATAGATGTGATGGGACCTGAGAGCACAAAGAGACTGTTTTATTTATCGAACAGGATTTATCTTTGTTTTTGACTCTTCTTTTACAAGATGTTTTTGTTGCTTGAACATTTCCTTGGTTGGATATTGGCAGAAACTAGAACATTAAAACCCGTTTTCTCTATGTCCTTGTCTACCCTGGATAGGATAAGGGTACTAGAGAAAGAATTGATAGGAATAGGGTAGATGATGTAGGTTTATATTAAAACATGAAGAAAAAATAATGCAGTTGGATGTACGATGTTCTTTTCCTATAACACTTCTGTTGATTTTGGAGATGTTGGTAGATGTGTGGTCATTTTCAAGTCTAAAAATCTTCAGAGAATCTAAAGCACTCTTTAATCTAAAGAGTTCTTGCAGCTCAGTTTTATCTGAAATTTAGGAATGCCTCTTAGTAACCTTTTTGATACCATTTGGGCTGAGCTGTGCTCCTTTCATCATTCTTAATGACCATCACCAAATATTCAATGACAGGAGGATTCCAGTGATACCAGGGAAAAGTTCCTTGAGATGGAAATATGTTACATGTCCTGGGTCAGGAATAGGAAATTTGTGGTGATTCTCAATTCCCAAGAAATTAAATCGGGGACATTTCCAGCAGGGACAGCCTTCTTCCCTCTCCTTTCCTTCCTCTCACCTCCACCGGGAATGGTTGCAGATGCATGGTAGGGTACCACTACCTTTGATAGCAAGGTTGCTGTTTGGTCTCCATGGAGTCAGTCTTCTTCCACATAACCACGGGGAGACTCTATTATGTCAAGGCACTTTCCCCTTGCTCTGTTTTCTGATATACTTCGCTAATCTTGGGAAATGCAAGAACTAAATAAGGATGCGGAAGAAATAGAAGCAACGAAAAGATGTGGGTATTGGTTCAACTGGGAAAATGAGGCCATATATATGATATACACAGAAGAGAGGGGAAAAGAAAGAGTAAACGCATGGATAAGGCTCCAAAGAGTCCAAACTAATTTAAATAGAAAAGGATCTAGAGTCTAACAGGCCCAGATTGATGCCTCCTTCCCCTGCTTCCTGCCTCTGTGGCCTCGGGCAACCCACTACGGTTGACTAAGTCTCATGGTGCTCACTTGTGAAATGAGGGTATTACTTACCTTGTAGAGTTCTTTTGCCATTTGGAGCAAAGTAGGTCAAGTTCTCACAATGGTGCTTAGTAAATTCCCTGACAGTTTTTCCTAATGCTTTTAATTTGCTACTTCTGTGTTAAAACTCAGTTGCTGTATATGTGTGTATGGGTAGCCTGTTTGCCCTATTTATCTAATAACAGATATTAATTATTGTGATGACATTATCTCTGGTCACATTACGAAGACACCTTTTTGGATATTAAGGTTCTTGGTGTATGATTTTATCTTTTTTAAGAATCTCAAAACGCCAATTTCCAAAATTTGATGCAGAGCTGAATATCTCTGATGACCCAACACTCCCTGTCTCAGTACAAGATAAAACATTTATTTTTGTGAGACTCCCAGAAGAGGATGCTAGTTCTCAGTTGTCAAATAATAATCATCAATCTTGTAAGTATAAACTTCTGTGTTATGTAGGGTTATTTCAGTTTTGTAATATAGTTATTAAGTGACTAGTTATCCTTTTATTTGGTGGTAAAGATATATATTGCTAGTAAAAAATTAGGCACCGAAAATAATTTATTAATCATTACAAGCACATTACTCTAGAGTTTTGTAAAAAATAAGCTGTTGTCACATATGTACTAAGGGCTCAATAAATATTCATTGAGTGAATAGATTAATGCAGATGATTAGTCTAAAATAAAGCAAAGCTCCAGTAATCCAAGTTCATTTAGGGGAATGCATGTCATAATGAAGCTTTTCTTTCATAGAAGTTGGAAAAAGTAAA
This sequence comes from Carollia perspicillata, assembly GCA_004027735.1. Lineage (NCBI taxonomy): Eukaryota > Metazoa > Chordata > Mammalia > Chiroptera > Phyllostomidae > Carollia > Carollia perspicillata. The sequence continues at coordinate 10,595 of PVKM010015456.1, forward strand.
TACATTTGCTATTTTGAGTATATTTGTGAAACAAAATTAATGGCTGTCATATGTTGTCCAGTTGAGCCCTAATATTTCTGTCCTATTTCTTATTAAATGGACAAGCATCGTTTCTAACTAAGGGTGTTAGGGTGACACCACAGCAGGGTTGGGAAACGGCATGGGATAGTAAGTCTTCACCCTTATGTGTATAATCCAAGTCACATCACTTTGAATGTGACTCACTCAATCATTTGTAGAAGGGGAATCACAGGGGCAGTGCCTCTGGAGCTGTTGTGAGGGTTAAAGGCATTCATCAATTTTGAGGAATTATATAAATGTTAGTTTTTGAAAATAATAGATATTAAATTATCTATTGCAGATGAGCCTAAATAGAGTGGACCTTTTGATCTTTATTATAAAGGTACTTAGCAAGCTTTTAAAAATAGTGTAATGGTTTACTCTGAATGGAATTAGGGAAAATTTGAATGATATTGAGAATTCATTGCAGTTACCACAGTTCTTTTTTTCCATAATTTTTATTGTGTTTTATTGATTATGCTATTACAGTAGTCCCACTTTTTCCCCTTTATTCCCCTCTACCCAGCAAATCCCCCATACCCCCCATCCCTCAGGCAATCCTCCCACCATTGTTCATGTCTATAAGTCATGCGTATAAGTTCTCTGGTTACTCCATTTCCATACTGTGCTTTACATTCTCCTGGCTATTCTGTAATTACCTATTTGTACTTCTTAATCCCCTCACCTCCACCCATTTTCCCTCTCCCCCCTCCCATCTGGAAACCATCAAACACTCTCTGTACCCATGACTCTGTTTCTGTTCTTCTTGTTTGCGTAGCTTGTTTTTTTGATTCAGTTGTTGACAGGTATGTATTTATTGCCATTTTATTGTTCATAGTTTTGATCTTTTTCATAAATTTAAGTCCCTTTAACATTTCATGTAATAATGGTTTGGTGATGATGAACTCCAGATTTTTTTTGGTCTGGGAAGTTCTTTATCTGCCCTTTGATTCTAAATGATAGCTTTTGCTGGTTAGAGCAATCTTGGCTGTAGGTCCCTGCTTTTCATGACTTTGAATATTTCTTGTCCATCCCTTCTAGCCTGCAAAGTTTCTTTTGAGAAATCAGCCAACAGTCTTATGGGAACTCCCCTGTAGGTAACTAACTGCTTTTCTCTTGCTGCTTTTAAGATTCTCTCTTTATCTTTAACCTTTGGTTTTAATTATGATGTACCTTGGACTGGGCTTCTTTGCATCCAGCTTATTTGGGACTCTGTACTTCCTGGACTTGTGAGTCTATTTCCTTCACCAAATTAGGGAAATTGTCTTTCATTATTTTTTCAAATAGATTTCCAATTTCTTGCTCCTTCTCTTCTCCATCTGGCTCCCCTATGAAGTGAATGTTGGACCTCTTGGAGTTGTCCCAGAGGCTGTTCATACTATCCTCACTTTTTGGATTCTTTTTTCTTCTTGATCTTCTGATTAGTTGTTTTTGCTTTTTTGTGTTCCAAATCATTGATTTGATTCTTAGCTCCATCCACTCTACTATTGTGTCCATGTAAATTGTTCTTGATTTCAATTACTGAATTCCTCATTTCTGACTGAATCTTTTTTATGTTGTTGAGGTCCTCACTAAATACCTTGAGCAACCTTTTAACCAGTGTTTTGAACTCTGGATCTGATAGATTGCTTATCTCCATTTTGTTTAGTTCTTTTTCTGGAGTTTTGATCTGTTTTTTCGTTTGGGCCATGTTTCTTTGTCTTTTCATTTGGTAGCTTCCTTGTGTTTGTATCTGTGTATTAAGTAGAGCTGCTTTGACTCCCTGCCTTGGTAGTGTGGCCTAATGTCTTAGGTGTCCTGTAGGGTCTGGTGGCATAGTCTCCCTTATCACCCAAGCTGGGTACTTGAGGTGTTCTCGTCATGGGTCCTGAGTGACCCTCCTCTTATAGTTGAGCCTTGGTTGCTGTTGGCATGTCAATGGGAAGGATTTACCCAGGCCAGTTAGGGGCAAGGATTGGCTGTGACTACTGACCACCAACCTCTGCCATCTGTGGAGGGTCAGCTGTGCAGGGGCAGGGTGGTGGTACTCCAATGTGGTCTCTAGCTGTCCACTGGGTGCGCAGACCCTGGGGTTTTTCGGGTAGTGCAGACCACGGTTAGCTCCCACCTGTATTTTTTGTCTTGGCTACCCTGCCTGAGCTATAAAGTAATCTGAGATGGCTGCTACTTGTGCTGGGGTTGGAGATTCCCAGGCAAAGCCAAGTTGTGAAAAAGGCTGGCTACTGAGAGTGCCAAGCCTGCGGCCACTTAGCAAGAGGTATGGAGGTTGGGGTTGTGTTGCTTGTTTGAAAGGATTTAGGAAGTTGTCAAGCAAGAGCTAGGGCCATTCATTTTATGGAAAATCGACTGTTAACAGCTGTAAGTTGGCTGGGACATAGCCTCAGGGAATTACCAGGGCAGGGCAAATAGTGTTAGCCAGGTTGATGGAGTCTCAGATATAACACCTGCTTGCCAGCTCTATGGCTCTTCCTGCTTTTCTGTCTGGGAGGAAGCTGTCCCTCAGTTCTCACCTTGGTGCCAGAAACTTCATTTCCTTCCTGTATACCACTGGTGCCCTCCAAGCTGTTACTCTGGTGCTGGAGCTTGGAGTGAATCTAAGTTTATGTGGAAGTTCAAGGATATCAAACACATTTTCACTGGGGGCACATTAGCCTCGCAGTTGCCTTCAAAGGGCCGAATGTCATTTTAGGACTGTATAAATGTCACTACCCTTCACAGTTCAGCAAGTGCTTGGCGCTGCTGCCTGGTAGAAACACGGTGCCAGGCCGGGTAAAACACGGTGGAGGGCCAGGTTCGGTCTGCAGGCCTTGTGTTTGCCACCGGTGCTCTAATGGGAAGGCTTGGGGCTCCAGTTGGTTGAGTTTTCCCCACCTTCTCAATCCCCACTGGGTTTGTAGCCAGAAGTCGTGGGGACTTATCTTCCTGGCGCTGGAACCCTGGGCACTGGGTCCTGGTGTGGGGCTGGGACTCTTTGCTCCCCAGATCTCTCTCCCGAATTTTTGATCTACTACACATGGATGTGGGACCAGCCTGTTCTGTGTCTCTCCCCGTCCTACCAGTCTGATCAATGTGGTTTCTTTAATTCTGTAGTTGTCACACTTCCATCCAACCCAATTTTTGTCAGTTCTGAGTGGTGGCTGTTTTATATTTTAGCTGTAATTTTGATGTTGTTGTGCGAGGAGGTGAACCATGTCTCCTATGCTGCCATCTTGACCGGAGTCCTAGTTGCCACAGGTTTTCAAGGTGTATCGTTCCTACTTTGCTTTCACTCTGTGTGTGACATTTAGTGACATAGAACTTTACCTTTAAGCCTTTCTTTTTTCTGTATGTCACTAGTCTCAGTTCCCTTGGGTCAGCATTCGTTCACAAGTTACAATATCCCCTTTTTTTTTTAAGCCTTGGTTTCAAACTTTATTCTCAGGTTTCTTCAGCTTAATTAGTTGCACAGAATGATTGGCATATAAGTAAAAACTGAAAAGAGCCATAGTGTCCAAGGGGATGGGCTTAAAAATATTAGAGATCTATGTTTTATCAGATCCATACACAAAATTTGAAAAAGCAGTTATAATATAAAATAGCAGCTCCCAGTAACAGCTTCAGGTTTATCTTCTTCAGAAGTTGACTCAGTTCAGTTTGCTTCATTCATGGAAGTGTCATCAAAATTCTCCGCAAGATCTGGGACTTCATCATTATCATCCTCTCCTGTAGCAAACCGTGCTTTCCCGTCCACAGACTGTTTGGGCAGAGCTTCAGCGGGTCTCCTTAACCCAGTCAGACTGTCTGCGGCAAGCTGATGTAAGACGCTGGGTAGCATTTGTGGGGTACAAAGACCTAAGACAGGCTTCATAGCTGGGTTAGCATTTTAGAGATGTTAAAACGTGAGAAAATCATGTATCTTAGAACTGGTGAAATCCAATGTCCATGTGGAGATACTGTACCTATGATCAGTGAGATGCAGAGCAGAGAGAGTGAAAAAAGCGAGGACCGGAACAGCAGGATCCCGTCCACGTGGAAGAAAACAATCTTCTGGGGAACCTTTGGAAATCCCCGTTTTGGAAGACCGGGGATTGCCTGGGGGTAAGCCGAGCGTTGGCCATGTTTTTAGTGATAATCCTCCCTTCGTCTGAAAAATGAAGCGCCCGGCTGGCAAGCAGTTCAGCCTTCCCCAACCGGCATCATGAGACCTCCTGGGCTTTTTCATTCTCCTGTGATTCACCTGCTGCGAGGGAAAGGCACACAAGCCTGGAATGTTCTCGATTTTTATATTTCCTCTTTCCTGAGACATGTTTTCTGTCCTGTAAGACTGCTGAGAGAGATGAGAGGAAGTCTGCTTCTCCGAGCTCCGAGGAAGGACAAGCTGTGAGTGGATGTCAGCAGCGTTAGGGATCTGAGCTCCGGAAGAGGAGTCCAGCCTCCCTATTCCTTTTGGAAGGTTATTTTTGCTTCCAAAAGCCTCAGTTTTACATTCATAACAAGGATGTAGTGGTGACAGTCCAACTATTTACTAGCTGGGAGTGGATGCCCCTGCCGCGCCAGGGCTGACCTTTTAGCCCTGAATCCTGGGGGGGCCTGTGGGCTCTGGGGGAGGCAGAGACACGACTGGAGTGGGAGCGGACCTTGAGGTGTTCGGGGAGTGACTGTCTTCCAGCTGTTATCTAAATATCTCAGTACTTTACACTGGTGTGCATCAACTAAATAATTCATGTCTCATATGAGTGTTGTGAAGATGGAATTAAACGAAATAACATAGGTAGAGCAGTTCTCAAATTATAACTCACTACCTCCAGTGTCACCAGACCTTAAAACAGAAAGAAATCTTGCATTAGTAATTCTGTTACGTATTTTATCCTCTTGTTCATAGTTTAAATTCTGCATTCGCAAGCCCTCAGTGAATTTGCAGTGACTGTAGTACAAATTAGAAGCTGTCCTGTCTGTGGCTGCACTCTGTTGAGGACAGGGTGACTGGAACCCTTGTCTTCATTTTCTCTTCTGTCTCTCTGGCTGATGTAGGGATGCAGCTGATGTTCCCAGGATGAACTTGTATGAGATGTTTTCCCGTGCCCACCAGCAGGGATTCTGAACTTCTTTCTCCACAGAAACGGTGTTGTAATTTGATGCTTTTCCATGTTAATTTTTTTTTCTCTTGAATTGTCAGATTTATATTCTGCCGTGAGCACTTTACTCAAAGAAAATGACCTACGGTGTGCAGAGACATCACAATTTATTGCATTTAGAAGGTAAAGCATTTGCAATACTTTACTTTTTTTGATCTAGTTTTTACATCTTCTTGCTTGTTAATGTAGATACTGTTTGAATAAGAGTCTCTTCTAGCTCATCACTGTTAATTTCCTCTCTTATTTTGAGGTGTTTCTCTGTTAGCCATGCAGAGGGCAGTTTCTAAACAGGGCTCTTTCTACAAAATGGTGCACAGCATTTGGGAACTCACAGGAAATCGGAATGGAACAAATGTTTACGTTAAAATCAAATTTACAAAATACTTCTTCCTGGAGAAAGTGCTGGAGACTTCGTGTAGAATCCAGTATGTCATAGCTGTTGATGACGGAAATACGCACTAACCAGTCACCAGTGTGTGACCCTCGCGTTTTTACGTGTTTCAGGCAAGACTGCGATGTCATCAACGTCTGCTGTGGCAAGCACTACACAGGCCGCCTGATCAAGTGAGCACCCGCGGACTGAAACTCGGGGGGCGGTCCTTCCTGGATTCACCGTTCTTTGTTTGTGTTGACGTTTATCACTGTAGCCACATATTTAAAATCATTTTTTTCTCTTTGGTGAAGGTGATCTAGTCAATTAAATGTAATATATATTCTTAGGGATTGAGCTTTTGGTAAGAAAAATAAGGAGTAAAGCCTTCCTTGCGGTTTCCAGGTTGGCAAACTCCAGCTTCTCCGAGATGAGCGTGGGGCATTCAGGAATATTTTTCAAATTACAATACGTGTGTAGTGTCCCTAAGAACCTTAGCAACAGGATGCCCACAGAGAACACCATAGTGAACGTCAGTCAGAGAAATACGGGTATCGAAAAGCACTCTATTTACACATAGGGAAAATTAACTGACATCTATAGCATTTCTCAGCACCTACTATTTATTAAGTGCAGAGAACCCAGAGATATGTTAGTTGAGGGAAGACACACACACAAATGTTACGTAGCCCAACAAGGGGTTAGAAAGCACAAGGTTGGGGCCATGCAATCTGGGTCTCAGTGACTGAACTTGGGCAGGTAGTTTCTCCCTTCCATGTATGTAACAGGGGTACTTCTACAGACTTTCCTCATAGAGTTGTGGTTAAGGATGGAGTGAAATAATATGCCTCTGCGCTTATTGCAGCAACTGGTGTATTGCCCCCATTTAGTCAATTTGCAGCTGTTTTAATATGTTATAATTATTACAATAGAAATATGTGTAAGTGCTGTAAGACCCAAAATAGGGTAGCGATAGGAATGATTGGAGAGGAGAGGATAAATTTAAAAGGTAGACTCAGTAGATGCTTGAAATCAGTAGATTCTTAAAAATTACCAAGAGTTTTGGTAATTTTTAGAATGTAGAGGCAAAGAGAGACATCACCATATATGCCGAGACTTCCAACAAACAATTTGGCTAGGCCATGGTCTTGAGTTCGAGGTGGCGCAGAGTGTAGGGGATTACACCAGTGGGAGCCTGATTTCTTGCGGAAGTTTGGAGGACAAAAGTGGAGCAAAGAAAGTGAAGAAATTATTTTGAGCATTGGATTGGGTCTGAGTGGAAGTTATTGCTTAAACAAAATGAAATTAAGGTTCTCTAGACTTAATGATTTATTATCATTTTCTAAACCAGAGACCATAAGAAGAGACTTATATTTGGAGTTGGTGATAAAATTTGTTGTACCAAGAATGCGTATCTCTCGGATTTATTGCCTGGAAATACCTCCAACAGTCAGCAAAATAATGAACTAGAGGCCAGTGGTGAGGACTTGAATTGGACTCCTCATGATGTTGCTAAAAATAAACATGACTTTGAGAGTGGTATTCGACTCTGCAATGGAGAAATATTTTTCATAACAAATGTGAGTGATGACAGAGAGTACCATTTTACTTGTTAGAGATAGGTTTCCTTTTTAAAAATTGCCCTAGGCATGATTCAGAATCTGGGCAGATCAGAACTGACATTCGTCTTCCATAGTATTTTGTTAAGGATTTTTGCATCCATGTGTGTGAAGGGGTATCAGTCTCCAGTTCTGTAGTAACGCCATGTCTGATTTGGGTGTCAGAGCGGTGCTGTCTTCATAAAATGAGTTTCTAGAAGACTTTGTGAAAAAACATTTTTAATAAGTTTGAAGTGCTTGAGGAACAAGAACAAGAAACAAGCGGCACATAGTATTTTACAAAGCATCATGTCCGTGGTGGTTGCATGCATATAGAAACTGTAGAAGTGGTCACCTCGAATTTATTCTAATTGTGTAAACACCCTCTTAAATTTATAAGCTTCTTTTTTAAAAGCAGCGAGAAGAGGTAGTTTTTGCAAAGATTTATATGCAGACTTACATTGTCAGCACAAGATAGAAAATGTATAGATTTCAAAATAAGAAAGGCAACAATGGACTCTTTTCCAGAGAGTCAAATTTGGTTAAGTTTCAAGGACCAAAAACTTCCATTTGTGTTTATTAAAGTGTTTGTGTATATGTATATTCAGTTGGTGCTTAAGCCTAGCTTTTCAGCCTTTTGAGGTTCTTAACAATTATAGTGAATATGCATGCTACCATATTTTTCGGACCACAAGACACACCTAGGTTTTAGAGGAGGAAAACAGGGAAAAAATTTTGAAGCAAAACAATGTAAAATATTTTAATATCATAAATAACATAATATTTCACCAATGTAAATGTAAACAGAACTCAATAGCAGCATTAACAACCATTATGCCGCCCAAATTTGGGGGACGTGGTGCGTCTTATAGTCCGAAAAATACGGTATTTTATTTACAAGGTGCTCCCATTTTGTGCCCAGCGCAACTATAGATATCTTCGCAGTGTGCATATTTGAAACCATACAGAATAGTTCTTTGTTGTGGTGACAGGATAAAACGGATATAACTGCTGGAAAGAAAAGATCTGTGACCATTAATAATATGGCTGGCTTGGAAGTAACTGTGGATTTTGGGAAACTGATGAAACATTGCCGCATAAGACATGCATGGGCAAGAACCATTCACACTTTTCAGGTAAGCCTGGAGATTTATGAAGCTGTTCAAATAGCTGGCCACGCCATAGCATACCTTGTATTATGTTCTTCCTAATTTTTATTGCTTTTATTATTTTTTTAAATCAGGAAACAAACTGCACCAAAGCACAGAAAATCCTGTACAGCCATAAACTTTTTACTCTTGCTGACTTTAGAGCCCTCTTTATTCAGGAACTAAGACACCATAGTTAAAGCCTCATTCCTCGGGCCACGTCTCCCACCAGGGAGAGAAGGGTCAGGACCACAGGACTGAGTTTGTCTCTTACTTCAGTCTCCTGTGTTGCTGGACTTGGCACCGTTACTGATCTTGTCTTTATTTAAAATTTTGACATTTTATTCATCATGGATCTTTTGGGGTTTAAATCTTGACGTTTAAAACTATTTTATTCAAATATTTTTTATCTTGGTGGCTGAGTTTCTCGGCATCATCTTAAATTTTGCATCCTAGGCAAGTGCCTCACTTACTCCACCCTGGTCCAGTGCCTTCCCACCCTCCTCAGAAGTGGCTTCCGCTCTGCATTTGTCCATCCACATGGAAACGAGATTACCAGGGTTTACACAAAGGGTATTGTGATGCCTGGAGGGTTTTGTGACTCGCTTATTTTTTAATTTAATCACCTATTATTGGGGTATAATTTGCATACACATTTTAATTATAAAGCTGGGTGGGCTTTGAGAAATGTATCCCCTTTCTCCACCATCGTGAGGCAACCACCTTTTATTTGGGAGTAACTTTAGATTGACAGAAGAGTCGGGAAGGTGGCACATGGAGTTCCGTTCACCCTTCACCCAGCTTTCCCGCGTGTTGATATCTTACATTATTCTGGCATGTGTCAGAAAAGAAGTTGCTCTTGGTACAGTGCTATTAAGTAAACTATATACTTTATCTGGATTTCGGCAGTTTTTTCACTGTGCCTTTTTGTTGTCGTTGTTTGAGGATCTAATCTTGGACTACAGTGCATTTAGTGCAACTTCGTTTTAAGCTCTATTTTAATACTCGTGAATTCTCGTAAGTTATTTGTGGCTCTGTTACCTATCTCATTGTGTTTGAACTCCCTTCTCTGATGTTGGAATGTTGTTTTAATGATGAAGCTGCATCAACCTCCATTCTCATGCAGAAAAATTTTACAGGTTAGGCTATGTCCTCTACTGGTAGGTGGATATTAATTAGTGTAGGTTTTTTAATGGTTAAGTGGATGGTGTTGTATTTAACTTACCCTGTCTCGGTTCCCAAAAGCATTTGAAACGGCTACAAAAATGTGCACAATTTAACATGGTTTTTAAAAAGATAAAGAAGTTATATCAAGTGGCAAATAAAGGTAAGGGTGGTAAAGGGTTGCTGCCGGGAGCGGGCTGGCATGCTGCCGCACCACCAGCCGGTGTGCTTGCTGGCGTAGCCAGGCTGCGGGGTTGGCTTTGTGTTCCCGGAGTAAGAGAGAAACAGTTGGTTGATTGTGTCTGTATGGATACAAATACAGCCAGGTATGAAGATGTGCGGTATTTCTGGCTGTGAGATCCTAGAGATTTCCCTCGTGGTTTCTATAATTCTGAAAACTCGTATCACCCAGTTCTGGGAAATTTTCTTGGATAATTTTATTAAGATTTCTTGTCCGGAGTTTTCTCTGTTTTGTCTTTCTAGAACCTTTATTATTTTGGACCTCCCGAAGTGATTATCTCCATTTCTTATCCATCTTTTTTGTTTTCCATCATGTTCTCATTTTGCCGTATTTTCTGAGAGATTTCCTTAAAATTATAATCCAGTTCTTCATTATAATCCAGGCAAATGAAGAGTAAAGGGGTCTTTGTGATTGCTGGGTTAGGTTGGAGTAAATATCTCTTAAGTGTTCCTTTTACTAAATCTGGTTCTTATTTCACGGCTGAAATAGCATCTTTTACCTCCGAGGACATTCATCATCATCTTGTATCAGCATAGTTTGTTTCTTCCAAGTTTAGTTCAGTTCAGCAAGTATTTATTCAGTCAGACTCTCTTCTGGGTGCTTGGTATAGGTCAGCCCGTGAAGCAAAGGTACCTGCCGGTGTGAGGATTACGTTTGGTGGGGAAGAGGATAGAGACACACACAACTGTAAACGAATGTGCAAACTACATGTGATGTTAGAAGGTGGTAAATGCTCTGGAAAAGAAGTGGAGGCGGGGTACAGTTGTAATTTTAAATAGGTGGTCAGCACAGGCCTCATCGAGAAGGTAGCTTTTGGGCATGGACTTGAAAGAGGGAAAGAAGTTAACCATGTGGGTATCTGGGAGAAGAGCATTCTAGGTTGAGGGAAGAGCCAAAGTCAAGGTTCTTAGGTGGGAGCCCGTCTAGCATATTTGAAGGACAGAAACAGCAAGGAGTCTCCCGTGGGAGTGCCTGGCGAGGAGGAAGTCAAAGAAGTAATGTAGGGTGACGGGGGTAAGAGGATAGGGGACCAGGTCACCTCCTAGGGTCTTGTAGGATTAACTATTATCCAGTACAGTAGTCAGTCCGGCTCACCACCTGTGTTTGTAAATGAGTTTTATCGGTACAGTCCCATTCATTTACGGACTGGGCACGACTGCCTTGCACCACACAGAAGGAGGTGGGTAGTAGCTGTAGAGACCACCTGGCCTGCGAAGCCTAAACTTCTATTCTTTGACCCTTTGTAGAAAAAAGTTTTTGGACCCCGTTCTAAAGCCCATATGGACTTTCAGATTCTAAATCTGTAAAATCATGAGGGGTATTAATCATTTGTGTCTATTCACCCACGCTGTAATTGTAGAACAAATGTGGAGAGTAGTTATATAGGTAACTGACAGTAAATGTATAGCCCTGACCAGGCGGCTCAGCTGGGCGGAGCGCCGTCCTGTACACCAAAAGGTTGCAGGTTGTTCCCTTGCTGGGGCGCCTGTGGGAGGCAACCAATCAGTGTTTCTCTCTCACACTGATGTTTCTCTCTCTCTCCCTTCCCCCTCAGTCTAAGATCAATAAACATACTTTTGGGAGAGGATTTTAAAAAAGAGGTAAATATATAAAATATGCCTCTTTAAGAAGTTTGATGGTGCTAACGATTGAAGGAAGATTGAAAGAAATGGATATATGATTTATAGCAGGTCGTTGAGGAGAAGTTAGGAGTCCATGTCCTGCTTTCTGTGCACACCTTTGGCCCGGTGTTTTACTTTGATCATCATTCACTCAGTGCGACACCGAATAAACAGCAGTGAGCAAAACAGATGTGGTCCTGCCTTCACAGAGCTTACAGTCCGTTGAGGAGTACAGTTAGGAAGTTACATTCTGGTCTGATACAAATTCTGTCATAGAGCAAGTGTAGGCTGCTGGAAAGCACAGGGGTGGGGGGCAGGGGCCTAGCCCAGAAGCCAGCCAGGTGGGGGCTGTGGCCTGGGGAGCACTGGCGGGACCACAGCGAGGTTCCTGTGCTGGAGGAGCCGCACTCGTGGGAAGGAAAGGGGAAAGGAGGGAGGGGCGCCGGGCTGAGGCAGGTTCCTGAAGGGCCGTGTGAGCCATTTTAAGAAGATAGGACTATGAGAGCCTGGGAGCCACGAAGGGGCTTTAAGCAGAGTTGGATGTGATTGAATTTACACTTTACAGATGTCACCGTAGTTTACTATGAGGACAGTGGATTGCAGCAAGTGTGAATACAGGGAGACTGATTATGAGGTTATTGACTTTTTCTCAGTGTTACTTAATCGATGAGTAAGAATTCAGTTAGCTAAATTTAGGTAGACGTGTACTTGTTTAGGAACACACAGTGTAAAGTCCAAGGGAGAAATGGCGCTGTGTTTCTGTTACACGTATTTAGCATTTCTATAATCAAGTATCATGTCAGTCAGTTTCTGAGACGCAGCAGTATTGGGAGGAAGTGTTTGCCGTACTTTTACCACCTGAAGAGTGGATCACATTCTCTGCGTTTAGGGAGACAGACGTGCTTGCTGGGTAGAAGGTGGTTACGTGTTTGTTTCAGCTGTGGGTCCATCTGTGTTTTTTCAGTGCCCGTCTTGTCACTGTCTCCCCGCAGTTCTTCTTTCGGCAGGTTAATGCGGAAATCTTAGGGGAGACAATGGTTCAGACCACTTCTTAGTTCATGTTGGTGCAGAAAATACAGCATCCAAGGACAGCTACCAGACTTGAAACTTTTCTCACAGTTACATGGTGACTTCGGGCATTTTTCTTGTCTAGAAAATTCTTGGCTTGCTAAATTTAAAAAGCGAAGGTCCATTGTTCTCCTTTGTGTATCTTGAAAAAGTAATTGGTTCAGTAATGGAAAAATACAGAAAAGTAAAAGGGAAAAAATTATCCTTGGGCCCTTCATTTTGGAGACAGCCCAGTTATAATTTTGATAAAATTGCCTTCTATTTTGTGATTTGTTTTGTCACATATTTATGTCTATTTTGTAGGTGCTTTTTTGGATCAGGGTAATTTTACTTTGTGTTACATAGTTGAGATTATATAAATATATATATATATATATCTCCAGTTTTTAAAATTTTGTTATTTTTAAAGCATCTTTGATGTTTGCAAAATAATATGTCAAATATCTATATGTGGATACTTGTTATAAATGTATGTAAATACATATATTCTCCTATCATTGGATATTTAAGGTGTCTGTTTTTGTACTATGAAGGAACAGTGGGATGGTACCTTTACACACAAGGCGCATGCAACCATTTAAAATTATTTTATTACTTGGCACTGTGCATAGACTTTAAAGTTTGTCTTTGGGTTTTACAAGCCGGTTGCGGATCTGTGCGGCCTGAGCTCAGCAGCATAATTAGAAAACACTGGAGCATGAGTTCTCGGGTGATGATGAAAATGGGCTCCATAAGTACGAGCAGTCCGGCCGGGGAGTGGGTGTGGAGGCCTCGCCTCTTGTCGTCCTCTGTGGATGAGGACATGAGCCTGTTAGGCAGTTTTCATTCTCCCCGATGCCTTCTTCCCTCGCAGGGGTCTGAGGAGCAGACCGTCGTCTACGTGGTCGGGAGGGCGGGCCGCCAGCACTGGCAGCACGTCTACACCGCGGTGACCAGGGGCCGCAGCAGAGTGTACGTCATTGCGGAAGAGTCTCACCTGCGCAACGCAATTTTGAGGAAGAGTGTCCGCAGGAAAACTCGTTTGAAACAGTTTTTGCAAAATGAGCTCTCCACGAGCTGTGCATCTCCAGCACATGGTGCATCTCCATCACAGAGCTCCAGGAACGGCGGAGGACCCAGCGCACAGCCCTCAGCGTCACCGCTCCCGACGGACACAGCTGACGCTGGGACAAGCGATTTCCCCAGAGGCCAGGCCTCTGCAGCGGATGACCAGGTGCCTGCCTTTGCTGGAAGATGGGAATTTTCTTTCCCTGATGAAACAGATACAGACGAAGATCCATCCACATCGCGAGGGTTCAAAAGAACCTGTGTCACGAATGAAGATGGAAGTCCAAACAAAATTCTTATGGTAGGGGTGATGTTCTTGTGGACTTGAGCTTTATTTGAATATTGCTGGCTTCAGTGTGCTTATCTGTGCTAACGTGCTATGTATTCTATTAGTGTTGCTTTGTGCTGCAGGATGTAAAGACAAGTGTTCTGTCAGATTTCCTCTCTGCCACACCCAGCTGGTGCCGGTCCTGTTTCTCACTCTGCCAAGGCCGGCACTCCAGGCAGCCTCAATCAGTGGGCTTGTCAGGGGGAACTTCCTGGTCATCTGGAACCTTCTGTCTACAGGTCTTTCTTATCAGCACCCCCCCCCAACCACGGCCCCAGCCATTTTGTAGGCTGTAATCTCACTTTTACACCAGAACTCCACTGGTGTAAGTGGTAGAAGTGGCTGGTTCCAGTCATCTGGTCAACCTGAGAGGCCTTCCCTAATGTCTTCTTCTTGATGTTTTTCCCTGACATTCCTAGTAGTTTTAAATGCTGCTACCATTTCAATGTGTCCTTCCTTGATTGCACCAGTACCTTATCTCACTCCCTGCCACCTCTCTGTCTCATTTCCCCTCACTTCTTCACTCCTCATCTTCCTGTTCTCTGACTGGAGACATCGCCTGGAGGACCAGTTCCTCTTTCCTTTGAGGATTGTTTCCCATCTAAGTTTCAGTTGTCACCTTTGCTCTGATGATTTGTTCAACTGGTAGTTTTCAGCTGCCTGCTCCATTCAAGGGATTGGGAATTCAGCAGTAAGTGACAGTTCCCACTCTTGCTCTGATGGCCCATGGAGGGGACAGAAGGGATGTGTACGTAACTTGGTGCTTCACTGAGTGTTCTCGGCACTAGAGAGGAGATGATGAACCAGCTCCCCAGTCTGCGTCTCTGATTCTGGAGATGGACTTTCTGGAACCACAGCCCAGTATCTCTTTTTTCTTTTCTTTTTTTCTGACTTCTCCATTTCAGGCAACACTCACCCACGTATAGAAGCTTAAAAATTTGGAGTCACCTTAGATTCTCCTCACTTTCACTCTCTACCTCGACTTGCTAGATTTGGTGCAAAGTATATCTCTCAGGAATTTCTTTCATTCCATTTAGTCTGGGCAGTTTCAGATCCTCATGTCCTCGGGTGACTGCTCACCTGGCTGCCTGCCCCTCCTGCCCCCTTCCCCTGCTACTGCCCTGCACGTCCTCACCAGATTGGCCCGCCTGAAGGGCTCCGTTGGTTCCTGTGTTTAAGAGCCCTCAGTGGCTCTCCTGCGCCTACAACATAAATCTAGACTATCTAGCTTGGCATTGGAGACCTTTCGTAGTTTGATTCCAGCTTTCCCAGCATCATTTTATTTCCCTGTCTTCTTTTTCTGCTTCAGTCAAACTGGTCTCTTCATTCACTAAAATGAACCAAACTTACTCTCACCTTTTCCCTTTGGCTTTTATTGTGCAACTTGGTTTGGATTCCTCATTCTTTCTGCCTCCCCCCATTTAGCATTCTTAAAAGTTTGAATCCTCTTCTCGTCATTGGTCTAAATGCTAGAGGGAGGAAAACAGACCAGTCTCTGGCTTTCTTGACGTTACAATTTACCAAGGGGTCATAGGCAGTGAATACAAGAGAAATAAAATGTTCAGGTCAAGAAAGATTCTGTGACAAAAATAAAGGTAGTGAGGTGGGGAATGGTGGGGATGGGGGGAGTGGGCAGGAGGTGCTGGGTGGTGGTCAGGTGAGGCCTCCCTGAGGAGATGACCCGTGAGCTGAACAATGGGCAGCCAGGCGAGGCTCTGAGGAAGTGCCTCCCAGGCTGAGGAGCTAGCGATGCAAAGTCTGGAAGGGACCGACTTTATTGGAAGGGGAAGGCAGGTCAGTGTGGCCAGAGGATGAGGAGGAGAGGGTGTGGAGGTGGTGGTGGTGGAGAGAGAGCAGGGCTATGAGGGGGAGCGGGGCTGGGATTGCACACTATTGCAGTGGGAATGCTTTGGAGAGCTGTGAGCAGAGGGGTGGTACCATCTCAAGTGCGCTTGACAACAAAGCCCCTGGCGGCTGTGCAGCGTGAGCTGGCGAAAGTAGGCTGCAAGCAGGGAGCCCAGCCAGAGGTGGTCCTCAGGAAGGCCCAGTGAGAGAGCAGGGAGGGTGAGGAGAAGGGGTCAGATTCTTGATGTGTTTTGGAGATAGAGTCTCTATGGCTTGCCGATAGATGTTAGGGGGTGAATGAAAAGTAATCCCGGAAGAGTTCTGGATTTCTGGCTGAAATACCTTGTGAACGCTAGCACCGCCTCCCAAGATGGCAAGGCCTTGAGAAGAACTGGGTGAAGCAGACGAGCTGAGAAAGTCAGTGGCTGGTAGAGAGTTTAGGACCTCAGGGTGGATTGGGGTGGATAATGTCCATTTAGAAGGCATTGGCATAAAGTGGTAATTAAAGGACTTGGTCAGTTAATCCTAGGAGAGACCACAGATAGAGGAGGGGGCCTTACAGAGACCTCCCAACTTATAGAGGTCCGGCAGAGGAGAGGGAGCCTGGGCGGCGGGAGGGACGAAAGCCTGATGAGAGTGTGCTGGTGGGAGTCAGAGGCGGGAGCTGGGAGCAAGGCGTGGAGGCAGAGTGTCTGAAGAGGGTTCCTGTGAAAAGAGTCAGAGAGGTGGAGTTGTATCTGGATGGAAGACTTGTGGTCAAGGAAGGGTTTCTTTAGTTTGGATGGGTACACTGAAGCATCCTAGAGTGTTTCTAGAATGGTCCAGTGGAGAACGAGAAACTCTTGATTCAGAGAGAGGGTAACTGCAGGAGTGGTGTCCTGAAGTGGGTGAGTGTTGGGAACCGCCCTGCCTGGCTTCAGAAGCTGTAACCCCCATGGCTAAGGCTGAGTAGAAAGACCTTGGGACCGTAAGTCATTAAGGAGACAAAGCTTATCTTCCTTGTAGGGGTGCCACCTCTGCCCCGCTTTCTCTTCACCCTGTTTGGCCCTGGGTGGATGACCGGTTAGCCAATGATGAGTAAGATTCCTCAAAGGAGGGATGACCTAAGACAGGCATGGTCACGAATAGGGCCCTCAGGGAAGGACTTGGGGGACTACGAAAAAGGGGGTGATGGACCCTTGCCCCTCGGCTTTGACATAGCCTGAATCCTCATTCTGTCTGCTAGAAGTCTCCTAATCTCTTGGCTGCCTTACTTCCCCTTCCTGGCCTAAACCCAAAACAATGCCTTAAGCCTGAAACAATGCCCAAGGTGGGTGCGGCCCTGTGCTGGAAAGGGTGGGTTCCCTAGGGCAATCAGGCCTAAGAAAGAATGCACAAAATCCTATGAAACCTGCTTTGCTAATATGAGGGTTTTAGCACATGATATTTAATCATTCATCAATTTAAATGATAAGGGTCCAAGCCTGAAGTGAGTTTGTTCCCCAAAGTGTTATGGCCCTTTAGCTATCTGACCCTGACTTGGAATAAGCCCTCAGAGTTCTTTGAATGTTATCTATTGTTTGATCATTACTGCCTGACAATGATTAATGAGCTTTACAAATACACCCTGTATTGCTATGCAAATTAAACCCAATAAAAGCCTGTTGCGGAACAGGTTCCTGGCCCTTCTCCTTTGAGAGATGGGC
>PVKM010015457.1:0-27891 GCA_004027735.1 Carollia perspicillata
TGCATTTTAGAAATCATCCAGTTATAAAAAAAGCCCACTAAGGCAACATATTGATTACTTTCCAATTATGCTACTAAAAAAATAATGAAGCATGCTATTTAATGAATATTCTTTGGATTGAATACAGATTTGTTCCAGTTCCCTCCAATACAATGATTTAATTGTACACTAAGATTTCTACCTTAAGTCCACAGGAATGGTGTGAAATATTAGATCATTCTGATGAGACACATATAGAAACCCACCCTCACAATACTTCCTAAATTCAGGCTTCTTCAGGAAATACCTGGTTGTAAATTCAGAACAAAATTAGAGAATGTTCCATGTATGAACATGGCTAAGGAAATGCATTTGTCATTTGATGTCATTTATAGGTAGTGTAGATTACATGAGCTAAAGCCCCAGGTCTGCCTTGTACTTAAGCTGAGTAAACCTAGGCAAGTTATTTAACTTCTGAATCTCAGTGTTGTTATCTGTAAAGTGAGAATAATAAAACCGACATAGGGCTATTGTGAATATCAAGTTTTGGATATAAGCCCCATGCTCAGCACAGAAGTGGTATAGAGAATCCACTTAATAAATGATCATAACTCTTATTAATTCTTACCTAAGAAAATATTTTTCTTGGGCATGGCACTTTTTAAATTTGGAATATATAATAAAAATCAGTACTGTAAGGCTGTTTATCTCCTTTAGTATTTCCCATAACACTTTATATACATTTCCGCTATCTGAAAGAATTACAGGTAAATAACTACCTTTACATCAGTGTAAAATAAATGGACAAACAATGGAAATTAAGCACATCAATAGATAGTAAAAGAGTTGAAAGACTGAACGTGGGAGAGGAGTAACAAATAGAAAGGATTGAGAAATCACATCTAGACTGCATATGGGCATTGTGTACAGGACAGAGCTCCTAATGTGATGAAAGACAACTTACTGATTTTCATTCAGAACTTTGTCCTAAGCAGAGTTCTAAGACCACATGAGCATTTACTCTTATTCTAGCTGAAGAAGATCTTTTGTCTCTCAAAGAAACGACCACTTGCCTACTGTGAGGGCTATGAAAGACACAAATAACATTTATTTCTCAAGATCTTGCTCAGGGAGGAGAAGACTCACTTAACAATGTTGTCTCTGGAAAAATTATTCCATCTTGAACGAAGGAAGTTGAATAAACAGCACTTATGAATCCAACTTCAATATACAGTAAAAAAAAAAAGTCCATGAGAATGAACAGGCTATTTTGAAAGAAATTGAGATAACATAATTTGTGTTGGATGTGGCTGAGAGATGGATGACTCATGGCAAAACCACCATGTACATGTGGAGCTAACAGGGACAAAATCGCATCAGGAAATAAAAGGATGATGAATGTACTTAGGATACCCCATTTCTGGGCCATTGTGACCCGCAGCTTGGAGAGGGCAATTTGACACCCGCCAGGACACATTCTGTACGGGTTGTCTCTGGGAGGCCATGGGCACTGAGAAGGGGCTCTGCAGCATAGACACCTCAAAGGATCTTTGCCTCAGGTTCAGGCTACTCCAAGTCACTCTTGATAATACCTTGATATTATTCTATAAACCAATGCTGCTTTAAGTACAGTCCACCGATCACTCCTTACTGGTCTTTGACAAGAAGCTCCAGTTAAGAATAATCAGCCACATCACTGCACACCTTGCTTAGTTCCACTGGCATTTTCTCTGATGAAGGAAGAAGTGCACTAATGATGGTGGACTGGTAACAGTTCGGAGACCAGCACTTTGAACAGCACAGCACGATTTAGGAAGTCAGAAAGAAAGTAAAGCAGATTGAGGAAAAATATTCTACATTGGAATTAATGAATTCAGGAATGGTGCAAACCAAACAGTATGGGATAAGACGAGTCTAACCATTGATCTCTTTTTGCTCTCAAGAAAGCAATTCAAGATAGATCTGCCACTAGGAGCTCAAGCATAGAAATTATATTCTGATCATTTATTACATGCTGGATACTATACTAGGTGATATGCTTGCATCATTTGTTTTGGAAAAACACCTATTACCTCCAGATTAATTAGCAATCCTAAAATTGCATGTTGGAAAATGATGGCTAACATTATGCTTTGGACACATCCTGATTTTTTTTTTTTTTTGAATTAAGGGAATCACACCACCTCATACCCTCATCATTGCTCTAACTTTTTCCTACTCAAACATTCAGATTCATGCAATTAATTTGTTCAACTAAATGTTGTGAAATAATGACAGAATGCCAGTCTCAGTATATGCTGAGCAGTGCATATAAAAACAAATGGACAACTAAGCATTACTACTATTAATAAACTCAAAATTTAATAGGCAATATCCCAGCATAAAAGTCAAGTTAGTTTGAAAACCAGTCCCTTTGAAAGTGCAACTGACCTTCACCATGCAGGGCTTGCTGAACACACTTTAACTGTAAATAAAAGATACAAAGTCAAACATGTTTATATACAAGGAAATATGTTGGTTCATACAATTCACTGGCCAGTGTTAGTTAAGCTTTAGATAAGGCAGGATTCAAACAATATCTTCAAAGCATTTGCTTCCTCTTCACACCTTATTCCAAATTGGCTTCCTTCCCCCATTTGATTTTTTCCAACTGTTATGTAAAATAGCTGTTACCACCCCCAGGTGAGAAAGCCAACCAGCAAGTGGCTTTCTCTCTCTTGGAATTCATATGCAACTTCGAGGAAGAACCTAATTAGACTCCCTGACTTTATCAGCTTGCCTGGGAACATCACCATGAACAAAGATAGGAGGACACCTCTCTGATGGTAGGTGTGAAGTGGGGACAGTGTGGTTTGCAGAGAGTAGAGCCTGTAATTAGTGGCCACATCAGGACCATGAATTTGTGAACAAGTCCTCAAAGGCACCCAAAATAGAGTAAATGAGATATCATAGATTTAATTTAATCTTGCTTTCATTATATTTACAAAGTAATTGCATATAAAAATGTACCACTAGTATTCTTGGATGTCTTATTTGTTGCAAAACAGTATTGTTGATAATACCACCTATTAATATCCCAAGGAATTTATGTTAAATGGTTACTGATCTAATCCGGTCTTTTCCATTTACAGATAAATAAGTACATTAAGGCTCAAAACAATAGCCATATTTCTTTGATTATTAAGACAACTTCTTTTTACACAGTTAGCATCTAAGAAATTTCAACTTACGTTAGTGTGTGTGCCATGGTCTGTCAGTGTTTCACAGAGAAATGAAATTCACTAAATATCTTGTCCAAGGTCCTAATAAGAACACAGCTAAGTGACAGAGTCTAGGGTATGACATGGGATTTGTGACTTTCATCCATTCCTTCTTCCATCTCGTCACTGTGGAGAGCAATGCTATTTGATACATACTTCTTGCCTTGCTTAAAAGCTAATGCTGATAGGGTATTAGCCTGCAAAGCCTGCAACCCATGCCCAAGGCCTAACAGATATAAGTATTCTTTTTGTTCTTTGAAGTTTTAGGTGAGGTGAATTTCAAAAAAAGTGCTATTAACTAACTACCAATGTGCCTATTTTAAATCTCAAGAATGCATCCTAATGCCTTCTACTGGCTACTGCCTTGTATTCTGTCTCATTCCTTTTGGAAACCCATGCATTTTCTTCTCCAGAAATGATTAACTACTTAAATATAACTCTGTTGTGTTCTGTTCTGTTGACTGTCAGTATAATCTATTGTAGCTTTTGACAAGTTTTCAAGAGAGCCTCAATTTGGGTATTACACATCCAAATGGATCCAATCAATATCTAAATTGCTGAAGTGACAAGTGAACATAGAAACTTGTTTGTGAATAAACATGATAATTAATGACAATCAATGGGACATTTCAGTCAAGTAGTGTTGAGAATATAGCTTTTACTAATAAGCATTTGTCAAACTGTATTGCTCAGCAAACTACCTTGCTTTAGGGAGTTATTAGCAACCCAGTTATAACAAGACCACTGTCAAAAGAAAGCATACATAAAGCACAGTTTTCCAGAAATGCAAGAAAATGGTGCCTGTTTCGAAGGCATGGCTATAGACTTACTGACAGGACCATTAAGACATGCCCATTCTTCAAGTACAGCACTCATCAGCTCAGGCAAAAAAAAAAAATCCTTTTTTCTATCATCCAAAATAATCAAAATACCAGTTCTACACTTTTCATAACATACATTTTGACAGCCCACAGAGTTTAGAATTAATAATAATACTTTGAAATAAAGATGGTACAGAAAAAAACTGCATGTGATGAAATGAATTGATTCTAATTGGATTTAATTAGAAATCAGCAAAACACTGAAGTAAAATGATCTATGAATTACTTAATGTTTTCCATAATGAAAGATACTTTTATATTTTTTAAAGACACTGATTTTTTTTCTAATGGATGTTTACCATAAAGATAAATCCAGCATTTTGATTAAAGCCCTTTACTGAAAAAGTCTTTTTAAAGTAATGAAAACTTTTTCCAGTACTTTTTCAATACTCCTTTTTAGTACTGTAAGGAACAGTTTGTTTTTCGCATCTCTGTTAGCATAGGATTTTAAATTTGAATACTTGATTCAATAAAATGCATCTTGACTAATATAAGACATCAGGAAAAAACTCTGAGTCAAAATGTACTTTTCAAATTTCTTATAAAGTCAAAGCAGTGACTGACAATTGCTATTCTAATTATTCAAAGGCAGTAAAGGTTTTATTTAGGCTTTTTATGTCTCTCTAAGTGGTAGTATTTTTCATACAAAATGACCATTTAGTTATTATGTTCAAGTGGTCCTATACAAGGTCTGTCCAGAAGGTACCTAGCCATGTAATATGAAAAAATAGAGACATTTATTGAAGAAGATACAAGATACAAGAAACATTGCACATAGGGCAGGGATGCTTCAGAGTCCCTTTCAAAGTAGCTACCTTGTTCTCCCACTCTCCATCAGCTGTCACGTTGTATTTTCCTGAATCTCATATGGTCTGAAATTCCTCCCCTTTCAAAGGCGATTTTAGTTTTAGGAAAAGCCAGAAGTCACTTGGTGACAAATCTGGCCTGTAGGGGGCTGAGTCACCTGAGTAAGTTGATGTTTCACCAAAAAAGTGCACAAGATGTGAAGCATGAGCAGGTACATTGTCGTGATGAAGCTGCCATAGCTGCAGCCTTCTGAACCATCCAAATAGTTTCCATGGAGGAATGCTCAAGCTTACTGCAAAACATGATGCAGATTCATTGCTCTACTGACTCAGTAATTTTGAATGTGATGACCACACAGTACACATGCTCACTCAACGGTGCCTACAGCCCCCACTGACTAGTACAGTGAAGTCGTCATTGTTCACCCATGCACATTCCAATCCACTCTCCTTGGCTGCCAGGTTCCACTGTTATCATGCAAACCACCCTTGTTATATTGACAATGGCTGGACTTTTTCTGGACAGGCCTCATATACTATATACAAAAACTATAGTCTAAAGACCAACACTTGGAACACAAATTCTGTCTATAAGATAAAATAGTGGCTAGGGATCAGACCATTTATATGCAAAATATTTTTGCAGATTTGCAATAACACATAAAGGGAGTTGATGATATTATCCTACCTAGAAATAAAGCACAGGTAAGATAAATAAACTATTAAAAGTAACACACAATAACAGTTAACTTTTATAGAATTTTCTATAGGCAATTATGAGATTCAAGGGAGAATAACACTCATTCTTGGCCAGATTTTAATTCCTTTGATAACTAAGGATTTATCAATATCAATATTAATGAAATGATTGCTAGAGAAGCTGGTTTATATTCTCAGGCAAATGGCCTCCTCCTCTAAGATAAAAGATGAGTCACCTGCAGGCAGCAGGCTCACAAGAAAAAAGAAAGAAGAGGTTAGTACAGGCATGCCCAGTTTCTTTCAAAGTCACCATTCCGATATACATCTTCCCCCAACCCTAGGGTGTACTCTGTGAGACCGAAAAGCAAGGCCAGGAGTTTTACACTCATGGGACATATCACAGGAAGGAAACGAGAGGAACGAGGAAAAAGTATTCCAGGCAGAGTGCAAAACTTTTACATGCATTCTCCTACAGAATCCTCACCAAATCTCCCTGAGGTACTGCTCATATCTCATTTATAAATTAGAAAAGTAACATTTAGAGAGGTTAAAACACTCGTTCTCAGTCACACTGCTGGTCAATAGTGAAGCTGGACTTTCAATCAGCACCCAAAGTAGTGTCTAAAGCCTGAAAATGCAGGGAATGACAGGAAGCAGCGTCCAAGGAGGCACCCAGACACAACAATTTTATGTATGCAATCATCATGATAGATTCGGTAGACAAGGATGCAAAAGTAGATTCCCCCCATGGGTACTAGCGTTTGTTGTGGGACGCCCAGCAGCACAATCCCGTGTCAAAGGCACTCGCCAAAAGAACAGCAGCGGCAGGCCCTCTGGCCAGGTTCACGGGGACCCTGTGTCAGTGAGTTGGCCAACAACTTTAAAAGGTCCTATGGAGCTGAAGGAACATGGTTTTAAATCTGCCGCGAATGAAAACATTTTTAAATAAAAGTTTTTGTCTTAATAAAATATCCAAACCTGGAATTAAAGGAAGGGAAAAGATGATTGTGCATCCCTTTAACGTCATCCTGGAGCATCGCCCATTAAGGAGAGCAGAATATGTCCCCCCAAAATACGCCACTTTGCCATACTGATTATTCCAAATTAAAGGTATTTAAGAAACAGCTAGTGCAAGAAGGATACTGTGATCCTCCTTTGCCCAGACGATAACAGAAAATAAATCTCCTATATGAAAAGTACCCTCCTTGGGCCAGGAGAGTAGAAAGCATCCTTGTCACCAGAAATAGGGAATTTAGAGGTAAGAATTTCCTATAAACAAACCTTGTTACTTCTTCACTAATTTACTGCCCCAAGCCCAAACTCCTTTGTCTTGTCAATGCTTAATAAATTTATTGTTTTCTTGTTAAAAGTTATAAAATCTACCTGTTTTGGTCACTTTTTTGAGTGACCAAAAAAATATGAGTCTCATATTTTTATGGAGCTTTGTACATATGAAATTAAGTTTGTTTTTCTCCTGTTAATCTGTCTTATGTCAATTTAATTAGACTAGCCAGAGCACCTAGAAGGGAAGAAGGGAGTTGTTTTCTACTCTTACACCCCATGGACCTGCACAAGGATTAGCTTTTCTTTTGGCTTCCAATTACTATCTGTTGCAGCTCATAGTATGAAAAGTAAATTTAAATTTGTAGAAGGTGAACATATTCAAATAATTTTTATCCAAAGAAAGGAAAGTAATTTTGGAGTAGTAGAAAAGATTCCCTAGATATTACAGCCCTGGCCTACAGTCTTGTAGGATATTTATCAGTTTTGTATCTATTTTTCAATCTTACTTCCACACTCTATATTTCATTGATCTTATTCACTTTGGTTTCTTAATTCCTCTTTTGAACTAGTTTTATCTTCCTACTGGTTCTCTTATTAATGAGATTTTTAAATTAAAAAAAATCTTTAACAGCTAACTTGTATCTATATGAGAGTCATGCATTTTTTTTAAAAGATTTTATTTATTTATCTTTTAGAGAGAGGGGAAGGAAGGGAGCAGGGAGAGAAACATCAATATGTGGTTGCCTCTCGTGCACCCCTCACTGGGCACCTGGCCTGCCACCCAGGCACGCGCCCTGGCGAGGAATCGAACCAGCCACCCCTTGGTTCACAGGCTGGCACTCAATCCACTGAGCCACACCAGCCAGGGCTGAGTCATGCATTTTAACTTTTAGGACATTATACATCGACATTATTTAACTCTTTGAGCCTCATTTTCTTCGTTTGTAGAATAGGAAAAATAATAACTTACCCAGATTCTCTGGTATTATTAAATGAGAGAAGCCCCTTATCCTCATGTGGGTGCCCATTAATTTTTATACAATCTAAGTTAGAATATTAACAGCAATAATTGTAATTGTGGTTATAGTAGTTACTATTGCTTTTGGTATTTTTCCAGTGCAAATCACAAACCAATCTATCAAAAATATGTATATTTATAGTTCGGATGAACAAATATTTTGTAAGAATTGGTTGAGTAAGCCCTGGCTGGGTGTCGCTCATGGACTGAGCACTGGCCTGCAAACCAAAGCGTCACTGGTTTGATTTCCAGTCAGGGCACATGCTTGAGTTGTAGGCCTGGTGCCCAGTTGGTGGTGAGTGAAAGGCAACTAACTGTACATTGATATTTCTGTCCCTCTCTTTTTCCTTCCCTTCCCATTTCTCTAAAGAAGTGCGTAAAGTCTTAAAAAAAGAATTGATTGGGTAAAAATAGATTGAACTTAAATTCTATGATAGTTAAGGCAGGCTTTCAAGACCTTTATAGTAAAAGATCATTAAAATAATTTACTCCATGTTTGGCAAATTTATAAAATACAATAAAAATAGCCCTGACCAGTGTGGCTCAGTTAGTTGGGTGTCGTCTGACAAACTGAAAGGCTGCTGGCTCAATTTCTCATCAGGGCACATGCCTGGGTTGCAGGTTCCATCCCCAGTCAGGGTGCAGGGCACATAAGGGAAGACAGTCAATCGATGTTTCTCCCTCTCCTTCTCCCTCCCTTCCCCTCTCTAAAAATCAAATAAATAAATAAATGCAATAAAAATGACTAGGAAAATGAAATAAAAACAAAGTTATATAAATGTGTGTTACAGAACCCTGCCAATGCTGTTCTGGAACACCTGTGGGGTTCAATAGCCTGCTTCCAAGAAGGGTGACTCCCAGTGTAAAAGTTTGGTGAAAAACAAAAGGGGTTGTTTATTTAAATGCTATACAGATTTAGAATGATGGCAGATTTCTGCTGTTAACCCCCACTCCCTTCAAAATATCTCGAAACACACAGTCCTGGCCCCCTTTGCAGAACAAGGCCAGTTTCAGAATACGCCAGCCAGAGGTGCTACCTTTCAGAAAAGCAAAAGTCTGCAGCTCAGCATTCCAGACACCTTCCACAGGTTCCCACACAGCTCCATCTGCTCTGCCACTGCATTCTCCAGGCAGGCTTCCCAGTGTGTCTCCTCTTCTTTACTCCAGCTCTTAATCCAAAACAGTGTGACACTTCCTACTCCAAACTGCGTGGTACCTCCTCACACACCAGACCTCATGGTGAGTGGGAGGGCCTTTCTACACCCTTTCAAACCACATGACTGCTACCCCTCCTCTCTCTCAGCACACCCTAATTTTTAAATGTTGACTGGGAACTTCCTATGTGTCTTCATATTCGGGCCCTCCTACCATATGCTACTTTTGCCAGTTCCCACATATCTTTTACCTTCTTTTGGCTGCCATGTTTAGTCATGGCAAGTGTTTACCATGACACACAGACATTTAGGGTGGGCTACCTTCCCTGGCTACGCCACAAGTCACCAAATGCTCTAAAAGTCATATAGACCTTTTGCCTGGGGAAGCAGCATCACTCTCAACTAAATATCAACTTGCTCTTGTTATGCAAAGTATCTTAAGTGCTATATCCTTCACTTGCCCCATCCCTCAACCATGGGCTGAGGGGAATATTCTCATATTATCCAGGACCTCCACTTTGCACCCTGTTTCACATGCTCCATTTAAAAAGACCACTATTGATTAGAAATGAAACCACTGAGAGTTTGTCATATACCTATAAAAACATTTGCTCTCAATTTCTTAACTTCTCTTGCTATAGTCCAATAGCTTGGGGACTAACACTGGTTCATAGACATGAAATGATGTAAGATTCACCAGATGATAATAAAGTGGTAGACCTTAATAAATAATGATCAACTATATGACATTAACATCAATCTGCAATAGACACTAAGTCAGTATGCTAATATCATTATATTGTCTTTGAACTTCAGTACTGGCACAGAGAGCCACTGCGGAAGCCTATGATAAGTAAAAATTAAATTATATATCAACAGTAACATAAAAATTTGTTAGTTTGAAACTACAAAGTCAAAGTAAAAAGGAAGATGGTTTGCTTTCACATTTTCAGAAATGTGAAAGCAAAGATAAATGAATGGCATCGTCCTGTAAGGTCTTGCAGGTGTGAAGGATAAGCATACCTCTTTTCCCCAGAGGATTAAGCCTTGAAGACCACAGATTTCTGACAAACTAAATTTTAAATGTTTCCTGTTTTACATTCTCCTTTAGCTTTGAATCTCAAAAAGAGATTAATCTGGAGCCAACTTCTGTTTGCATTGCTTTCTTTGTCATGCAAATGTAATTTTGGCCTGCTTTACCTTTTCTTAATTAGGGGTAGAAGAGCAAATTTTTCATTCATTCTAAGGCTCCTGGCTTGTCATTCACTTTTTCCCTTAGGAAAATTTTTCTTCTTTTGTGCAAGGTTTTTAGTTATTATAATAGTCATCAGCCTTTAAACTGCAATTATATCATGGGTTTGTGAAAAGAGCAAAGAGTTTTTGGTCCTTGGCCAAGAAGGTAACTTAGAATCATATGAAGCTCTTCAGCCAAGGCAACTAGCCAGACCTTCAAAGGGCCTCTATTGTCTGTTTGAACCCTCCAGGGAAAAAACAAGATTGGAAATAGTATTCTGTAATTTAGGGGACTCTCAACTCTGTATTTATTTTTATTTAGATATCAAGTGAAAGAGACCTTGATCTTTTAGAGCTGACATTAGAAGTAAAGTGCCCTAAATAATAATAAAGTCTATTTTTAATACATTAGAGAAGAATAATACATAGTATTTTATATTTTCTTGAAATGTTCTCATTGATTAAAGAAATAAAGAACTTTCTTTTTTAAAAAGATTTTATTTATTTATTTTTGGACAGAGGGGAAGGGAGAAAGAAAGAAAGGGAAAGAAACACCAATGTGTAGTTGCCTCTCATGCATCCCCTACTGGAGACCTGGTCCACAACCCAGGCATATGCCCTGACTGGGAATCGAACTGGAGACCCTTTGGTTCACAGGCTAGTGCTCAATCCACTGAACCAAAGCAGCCAGAGCGAACTCTTTTACAATGAGTTGAAATTGATTCCCAGCTACCTCAATCCCTGTCAAATGATATCTAAGGTCCACGATTAACCATAAATAATCTAAATCCTTTGGAAGTAAGTCTCAGTACTGTGCACATGGTCTTCTATCATTAAGTCATTTTCTTACTTTAGATAATCATTCATTTCTCTGTATCTCTCTATTGATAACAGAATTCTGATTCAAAACAACCTTGACAGGTCTGCCTACATAATGCCAGAAATGAAGGGCATGCAATTTAAGAAGGAAAATGTATAAATTCTTAGGACTAGAAACTGTAAACAAAAGTCTGTTCAAGTTAAGGATAGGAACACATCTTAAATTTTCCTTATGAATGTTTATTCATTATAGACAATAAATGGCATAGTTGATCATAGCTACTTTCAAATACTTAAACACCTACTTCAGAATAGATTTTAGCTCAGATACAAGGAATTTTCTTTTCTTAACAATATTTAAGCTATTGAATTTTAGAGCTGGAAGATTTAGAGGTCATTTAGCCACTCCAGCCTTCAGGGTATCTATAAAATAGTGTTAAAAACAAAAAATTCAATTGAGTAAATTTGAAGATCTAATTGGCTTTATTGAGTGATTCCTAAGGGGGCAGCAAGTACAGAGAAGTCCCACCTAGCAAGTACAGAGAAGTCCTAAGAAGCTATACAATATGAAAGGCTTTCATAGACAGAGACTGAGTGGGACAAAAAAGTTACTAGTCAAAGAAGAGAAAGAGTTATTTCAGGCAAGTTTCCATTTCTTAGGGGAAGTGGTGGTGGGATGGATTATTGTCAGATAGATTTCTTCAGCTTCTTTTGGAGGTTGGCTAAAGAAAGCCCAAGTGACAGATTACTTCATTGGTACTGATCAGAACATTTCTGACTGACCAATAAGAGTACATTCCTGAGAAGGTTGAAATGAATTAGGTCAATGTAAGTGTTTAGGTTAGGTACCATGGGCTTTAGACTAAGTGACTCCATTTTGATCCTGTTGTTTTCTCTTTAACAATAGAAAAGAAGATTGAGATATTCTTTAAATTTCAAATGTATTTTCAGATAGAACAGGTTTAAGATAAAGCTTTGAGGCATATCTTGAGAGACTTCTGCCCTTGATAAGGTGGTTTTATTTGATTTTTTTGGATTTGTTCATTCAGGAAGTTTTTAGAAAGATCTAAATATATTTCACTTACCCTGAGTTTCTTCAGCTTTGTCCCAAAAGATAATAAGATAGATTTAGGCAAATTAATTTTATGAGTCAATTGGAAGGACTCCCATACTCTTCTGTATTTTCAACATCAATTCTTTCTCATCAAAATCCATTCTCTTTTTTTCCCATGCAACAGTCTTCTGAACAGAGAAAGCAGAATGTAAATCAAGTTGAATGAGTCTGAGGCAGGAGGTAGTCAGGAAGGAAGCTCCAGAGGCCCCCCAGGGCTGAGGTAGAAAACATCTATACATGACAAAGACCCTCTAAGATGGGTTGTTCCTGTTTTCTGAGATAACTCTGAATCATAGAATGCGCCTGTGCACTACCCCTGATTCATTATAATATCATTATAATGAAATAACACTGTGAGACTCCCTTCTCCAGTAGCCAATCGAGAAAGTCATGGGAAACCACACATGCGCAGTAGCTTTGAAATCCAACTCCTTGTACCTGCGCAGGAAAAGCCCGCCAAAGACTAGCAGGGGGGCTTCTGCCCCTATAAGAATAGAATCCCCCAGCCCACGTGGGCTTTTTCTTTCCTCTGCTCAGAGCTGGCCGACTCCCATGTCCTGTGGTATTTACTATCACTTAATAAATCTTCCCTCTTTCTTTATGCTATAAACTTTGTGTGTTCGGTTCAATTCTTTGTCCTCGATCACTAAGAACCTGGTTACCTGTGCATACCTGTGACAAGTCTACTTTCTTTCTATTTTATGTTATAATTTTACCATCTGCCCCAAGCCACAGGCCTCTCTTTCTTCTAATGTCCACTTGGTTTAGACCATAATTAAGACTTTGTTTTTGTTGTTACACATCCTTAACTTTTATGCCCATTCTTTAGAATTTACAAGGTACTTTCCTATCTTGCAACCAATTTTATCTTCAGTTAAGTCTATGATGTCAGCACAATGTTTTATAAAAAACAATCCTGCTTTTTAAAAGAGGGAACCATAACACACCATCACAGTCAACTGTGAAGATTACACTTATTCACTACTTTGTTCAAGTCCATTGCCCTTTCCATGTATTGAGCTAGAAAGTAACTGTTTTATGAGCCAAATCCAGCCTGTGGTATATTTATTGGTCAGTGAGCTAAAATTTGTTTTTACATTTTTAGAAGTTATAGATATATAATAATAGACTTGATTTCGCATCTTGGCCTACAAAGTCAAAATGTTTCCTATCTAGCCCCTTAATTAAATGTTTATAAATACCCTGCTCTATATCATAAGCTCTAGGAGAGAAGGATCTTCAAAATAAATACTGATGACAGCTCAAGAAACATGGGTTAGTATTAACTTTTTCAAAAGAGGACAACTAATGAAATTTTTCAAAAATGAAAAAGTAAATTACTGACAGTCGAAGACTGAACAGAGGAGGAAACTACATACACACACACAGAGATGTAAACAGTAAATTACAAAAGACTGAAGAAACTTAAAGTGTGTGAAAGAGAAAGCTACAGTCCCTAAATGGTGTTGCTTGTGCTAAAGCCTAGGAATGATTCCAAACCTTGATTTAATACCTTACCTAATTTGTGTCTCTCCCCCGTAAAAGAGAGGCAATCTGTATAATAAAATCCTTGCCATTTTCTTCCCCCTAAATAAAGATATCCTGGTCTAAAAATAATTCTTTCTTTTCTTTTGTTAATACCTCCCTTGCCCCACCTTTTTCCCTATAAAATCCTTCCATTTAGTACGACACCTTAAGCTCTTCTGGTTGTTAGATTGGTACTGCCCAATTCATGAGTTGCTTAATAAAACCAATTAGATCCTCAAATGTATTCAGTTGGACTTTTTTTAACAAATGGGAGAGGAAGATTTTGTTCTTTTAACACATTTTTAGAAAATGTCTCTTTCATCAATTATCTTTACAAATTTAGGTTTCCACAGTTTTCTTGAGGAAAAAAATGAAATATCTTTGAGTTTAAACTTCATATGATCCTCAGCCTCTGAGCCCTCAATAAAATCCACCTGCATATGAAAGGGATGGGCTAGGCTTGAGAAACTCTTGGGTGCAGAGGCAATTTGCCTGACTCTCACCTAATGCAGCCCCTTGAATGACATGAGAGGACAAGACAGGAGAGATTGTGAATGTAGGTTACGGTGCAGGTTATGGAGGAATACACCAGCAATTCTGATACAGGGTGCAGCCGGGGTGGGGGGGTGCGGGGGAGCCCAAAAGGGATTTGGAGTGGGGCCCAGAACTCAAGGTGTCTAGGAACTATTAGAAAGATGTATAGGATGTCCTCCCCTGCCCCTACAGGTTTGAGTTGGAGGAAGGGACACATGGAGCAGGAACATGCAGAGCTGTTTTGTACAGCCACAGCTAATCCACAGCATGGTCATTTAACATATCTATAGCTTTTGGCGGGTCACTTGGATGTGTTAAATAGCTGTGGCCAGGCTTGGAGCCAGGGGGATGGAAGTCACTTCCCCCTGAGATGTAAGTGGGGGCAGGTCCCCCGAGTTACAGTGCCTGCGTGGGATCTTGGAGAAGATTGGCTCCAGGACATGGGTCCATACCTGCCCAGACTCACCATGGCAGCCCAGTAAACTTGGGATAATACAGGGATGCTGGCAGGTGTAACTGATTGTAGGAGGAGTTGGAAATGGGGGTACAGAGGAAGATTGGCGCAGGGATTTACACCCAGACACGGCAGCCATAGGGAAGGGAACCATCAGTCTTAGCCAGAGTGAGGACCCCCTCACAGCTCTGGTGGAAGAAGGGGGAACCACGTGGTTGTGGCAGTGCAAGGAGAAAGCCACACACTTCTGGCAGCGTGGGGACCCCTGCAGCCATATGAAGGGGAGAACCATGAGGCTTTGCCAGAGTGCAGATCCCCGCAGCTCTGGTGGAGGAAAGAAGAGACTTTGCCTGGAAAAATGGGTACAAAGAACTCTTGCCAGTAAACCATGAAAAGGTGCCACATGGCTTTGGATTAATTAGAGATCCTGCCTGGACGGCAGCAGAGCTGATGGTGCCAGTGTCCTGAAACAGACCTGTGCTCTTTCCCCGAGTTACGGTACCCTGACTTAGGGCAGGGGGGAGACAGGAGTGCTGTGTGTGTGTGTGTCTGTGGGTATCGTAAAGGACTTTTGATATTTTAATGAAGAGATTAGGTCACTACTTTAAGTCTGTATAGCCTTAAATAAACATTTCTTTTTCTTTTCACAAATCTCTGGCATTTAGACATGTCTTTCCCACAGTGGACAGGCAAGCCCAGTAGGTGGTCCGGACGGTATTAGTATATCATCCTCCAGAGTCCGGGACCGTGCGCGCGTGTGTGTGCGTGGGTGTGTGTGTGCATGTGTGTGTGAGAGAGTGACTGTTCTGTAACAATTCCTCACCAAGTTCAAAAAAACCCCTAGAAGCTGATATTGTGGGCTTACGTTTAATTAGGGCAGATGGGAATCTTCCTTATTTTAACAGTGAAATGCCTGGCTTCTCTGATTCCACCTTGATCAAGCCTGCTTTGTTCCCATGGCCTTCAAGTTAATCACTTCTGATTAGTCTTGCATATAGACATGCTAATCATTAGAAGAATTCTGCTTGTGACTTGAGTTTTACAAAAACAGCCTCTTACTAGAAAGTACCTCTCTGAGACAATAAGGAAGTATATAAAAGTAATGATTATTTATCAAAGTTTTACAGGAACCTCCTTACCAAACTCACAGGAGTTAGAGTGGACAGACTAAGAACAAAGAGGTTTCACAATCTTTCTCAGACCACTGCTGGTGCCCACATTGCCAATCACCACTTGCCCCTCCCATTGTCATATGGTGCAGAGCTTTGTAACCCCCACAGTCCTTGATTGGGGGAAGGGAAAAGTGGATGGTAAGGAGTTTAAGATACAGTGAATAACAATGGCGAGTTAAAAGCCAAGCCTTCCTGAAATGAAGAGGGTAAATGCCCAGGGCAAATTGTGTAGGACTGAGAACCTTCAGGGATGTAGGGTGGGGGTGGGGGGTGCTGCGATCTCATACAGTGCCTGTGCCAGAGGCAAGAGGCTGGGAATTTTTGCTCTAACGATGGCAGCCAAAAGAAGGTAAAAGATACTGGGGAACTGGCAAAAATAGACACCAACACATCATAGGAAGGGCTGAATATGAGGTCACACAGGAAGTTCTGGGCTGAGCATTTAATTCCGGGCAGTATAAAAGAAAAAGAAAAATCACAAGGTCTGGAATGAGAGAGGAGGTCTGAAAGTCAGAAGTTCAGTGGGTCCCCAGAGCTGGTGGTGAGAATGGGGACCTCCAGCCATCCAGATTTGAGTCTGCCTGGAGAAAAAGGTGGCAGAGCTGACAAACCTGTAGGGGACCAGCTTAACCACCTGGATGCAGGAGGGATGCTTGGAGCTGAACTGTGACTGGGAATCATGATCTACACACTTCTGCTTTTCTAAAAGATGGTACCTCTTTTTAGGTGACTCAAGAGTTAGAAAATTTCAGTGTAAGGTAAAAAGTTATAAGCCTAGCAAGTAATGCATATGTTAAAGCTTTTGTTGCAGAAACTACAGATAGATAAGGCCCATTCCCCTTCC
The DNA here is from genome assembly GCA_004027735.1 of Carollia perspicillata. Lineage (NCBI taxonomy): Eukaryota > Metazoa > Chordata > Mammalia > Chiroptera > Phyllostomidae > Carollia > Carollia perspicillata. The sequence continues at coordinate 16,779 of PVKM010015457.1, forward strand.
TGGGAGAACAGCTGACCTCCTGGGGCACTGCTAAAGATTACCACCTGGGGACAAGTGGAAGCATCCAGACCTTTGTGTTCCAGAGAGAGACAGAGGACCACCCACCCCTGGGGACAACTAACTGCCCAGGACAGGAATGTTGCAGCTTCTTTCACCTGATCCTCCCCAGATCTCAAAGCCCTTACTGCACCTTTCCACACCTGGAAAGAGAAAAGATGGTCTGTTAGGGTATGAACCCACCATCTTCTCAGATTGCCAGCCATCTGGATAAAGTGCCCATAAAGATTCAATCGCTGTCATTTCTTACTGGGTTTGATAGTGACAGGCAGCCTGAACACTGGTGTCTTTCCCAGTTTCACTCTGAGTAGTGTATTCTAAAACTGGTCTGGTTTGGCAAATGGAGGCAGGACTATGTGTTTGGGGGCATTTTTAAAGGGAGTGGGACTCAATGGCAGAAATCTGTCATTATTGTAAATCTGTATAACCTTTAAATAAGCAATCCCTTTGGTTTTTCACCAAACTCTTGCATTGGGAGTCATGCTTCTTGGCAGTGGGCAATCAAACCCCACAGCTGTTCCAAAACAGCATTAGCAGGGTTCTGTAACACATTCCCCTTTTCCTTGACACAAAATAAGCCAGAAATGAATTCTGTACTTTCTTTAGGACACTAGTATGCCATTTTCTTATCTTGCTGATTTTCCATATAAAGTCACTTTCATTGTCCTAACACTGTGTTAACTCAATTTTTTTGGCTCTTGTGTGGTGAGCAGTATGAGCTTAGATACCATTACATTCTCTTTCCCTTGTAAGGAAAAAACTAACCATTTTTAGTAACGCCCAAGAAGCAACCTAGTTTTCGCTTCCCACTTCTGTAAAACTGCTTGGGCTGCTAAATCAAGATAGGGACCGTTAACCCACTTATCACTCACCCCACCTGCCTTACTGACTGTGCTCGGCTAACCCCCACATTCAGCTTCTACAATCTGCTTGCAACACTTCCCGCCACAACTTTCACACCACAGTCTGATAGTATATAGGAAACTTACTCCCCATGTTCGGGGCCCAGAATTTGGAGGCTGTCTCCTCTGGGTCCGCATGCGTTAATAAAGCGCTCACTTCGTTGACCCCACATCGTGTCAGAGTCCGTTATTCCGCAACACCCTGTATCATTGTTACAGAACAGGACCAAGAGGGGTACGATATACTATTACCCAAAGGACCCCCCACTAGGTTCGCTATGCCCACCGCCAGAGGAAAGATGTCTCTCAATGCCAGAGATTTGTGAAAAGGAAAGGAAATGTTTATTTAAAGCTATACAGACTTAAAGTAGTGACCCGATGTCTTCATTAAAATCTTTTAGGATACCCACAGTTGCACACAGTCCTTCCTTCTTTCTCCATCTGCCCTAGTCTGGGTACTGTATCTCAGGAAAAGAAGTAGAAGTCCGTGATTCAGGCTCCCGGCACCATCATCTATGTTGCTGCCAGGATCCCCAGTTAATCCAAAGCCATGTGGCACATTCTAATGGCTCACTAGCAAGAGTCATTTCACTCCTTTTCTTCCAGGCAAAGTCTCTCCTGCTTCCTAAGCCACATGGAAAAAGGGAGAACCCCAAAGCCACATGGTCCTCACTCTCAAAAAGCCATGGGGGTCCCCACTCTGGCCAAAGCCGAGTGGTTCTCTCCACATGGCTGCCAACTCTGGGTTTAAATCCCCACACCAACCTTCCTCTGCACTCCCATTTCCAACTCTTCCTACAATCAGTTACACCTGCCAGCATTCTTGTATTACTCCAAGGTTTACTGGGCTGCCATCGTAAGTCTGGGCAGACATGGCCCCATGTCATGGAGCCAATCTTCTCTAAGCTCTCGCAGAGGCGCTGCAACCAGGGGGAGCTTACCCCCAGTTACATCTTGGGTGCAAGTCACTTCCATCCCCCTGGCTCAAGGCGTGGCCACAGCTATTTAGCATACATATTAAACCAGTTAAAGGTTATAGATTTATTAAATGACCATGCCAAAGGTTAGCTGCAAAGCTGTTGCTGTACAAAACAGCTCTGCATGTTCCTGCTTCATGTGTCCCTTCCTCCAACTCAAACCTGCAGGGGCTGGGGAGGACATCCTATATATCTTTCTAATATTTCCTGGACACCTTGAGTTCTGGGCCCCATTCCAAATCCATATTTGGGGCACCCCTCTGGGCTGCACCCTGTTACATCCTCTCAGAGCTAAGTCCAATAAAGACACTTTGTTTCCTAGTAGACTCAGATAAACACTGTGAAAGCCTGTTTCTCATTTTCCTTCTCTTGTTTGGCATCTGTAGCTTCTTCTCTCTCCTCCTGGGATTAGAAATCTGAAAGCCTCAGAAGAAGATGAGGAACGAATAGTCTGACTATGATTGGATGGAAGGACATAAGGTGATGAATGCCTGTCTGGTAAGTGGGTAAGCTTTAGCAAAGCCAATCTGCAAATAACAACCTAATGAGAGAAATTATTAGAAATGAAAACCTAAAAACAAAAGGCCAAAGTGAGATCTAAAAGAATGTGATATCTACCAGATATCAAAAGATATCTAAAAGAATTGCAATTCTGGAAGAAATGATTCAGACAGAAACCCAAACAGTGCTTTGACTACGCAGTGAAGGCAAGAGGTTTTTATGAGAAAGAGGAGGGGAATAATTATATGAATAAAAAGTAGAAATTTCTATTGGTGTTAATAAGTAACAGACCAAATATCTGCCCTCATGAGATATGATCACAAGTAACTTTGGAACCAAACTACAAGTATTTATTTTCTAATTTAATTACCGCCAACTGGGAATTATAACAATATTATTAAATTTAAATGTACCAGAGTTTCCTAAAAGGAATTCAAGATTTGGATGCCACATAAAAGATGGTCAGTGAAGAAAAACTCAAGGATAGCTTTTCATGGACCACGCATTGTTCTTCCATTGTCAAATAAGCAATGCTCTTCACAGGAACACACATGCCTTGTACATAAGAATGTGTCCGTGAGCAGTGCACCTTGTGCCCCTTCAGACAAAAACAATCTATTTCTCTGCATGTTTCCTATCTGTCGAGTTGGAGACAGAAAAGAAGTCTTGCAAAAATTCAAAATCAGCACGTTTTCTACATTTTCTATTGCTCTTCTGCTGAAGGCATGACCCACTTCAGTGCTATCCTTAAACTACTTGAGCAGTTGGAATAGATGGAATAGATGGTGGAATAGATGGGTGCCTTTCTGTTTTGAAAGTGTAATTCATGTTGTGATACTAAGACTTCCCATGCCATGTACAGGGTGGGGCAGAAGGAGGTTTATGGTTGTGAGTACACAAAACACAGTTTACTCTTGTACTGTTATTTGTTAATTATTATATTATTTCCATACAAACAATTTTAAAAACTACTTTTGCCCAAAACTGTATTATTATTCCCCATCTAGTATATAAATATTACCTATTAGGGTGCTTTTGGCCAAAAGTAAGAGAAGACTCAGCTAAAATGTTTTAGTGAACACAAACATTTACTATTTCTAATAAGAGGACAAAGATGCTTATCAGTGTTGGATACAGGTCAACCTACAAAAAGCATGTCTTACCTACTTTCTACCCTGAATCCCTCATCTGCTAAATGTGTTCTCAGTCTCATGGCCATGAGCTATCTCCAGTGTCTCTAGGTAACACACAAAAGCATTTAAAGGCTGGAAAAGACACACAGAATGCATCCCTTCCTAATGCTCCTCTTGAACAGTGACGGATGCTCTCCTGGGGATCCTGAACACATGTCTCTGATTTTGTTCAAAAGGTTATCATATGTCTATTTTTAAGCCAGTCACTGGCAGTAGGTGGCATTACCAGAATTGGTTTAGAGTATCACTGAAGGTTCAGCCCCTCAGCCTCTGATTCCTAGAAAACAGATATTAGAAAGCTTTCCAGGATTACCAAGGAAATGGGAAGATTGGTTGTTGGGTTGAAGGCAACAGTGTCTTCAATTTAATAACATGGATTCCTAGAAAATAGGAATAGAGGCTAACTAGACAATTCCTTGCAAGATGACTGGCCTTCAGAGCTGGCAATATCAATAGTGGAGTCACCTGGGTGAAGGTAGGGGCGTTAAAAACAAATACTGAGGCTGTGACCCTCTCACAGAGATTCTTTAGAGGCACTTGAGCACAGCCTGAATGTCAGAATTCTTAAAAGCTTCCAGGTTATTCCAATATGAGCGAAGTTGGAGAAGTATTGCTGTAAAGCAATGCTTCTCAAACTTTAACATGCACGAAACCACCTGAGGATCTGTTTAATTGACTGCGGATTGATTTAGTCAGTAGGATTTTAAACCATTTTTTTCAATGATGTGAATACTGCAGATCGATTGACCACACTTTGAATTGCAAGGTTGTAATATCATGAGCTCCTATAGTCCATGGTCCATTCATAGCAATTACCATAGTCTATGTAGTCTGGTACATGTATGATTGACTTCTCGACTGGCTCTGAGCTTCTTACAAAGAACTAGAGAATTGCCTCGAATAGGTATTTCATACTATCCATTTAATTCACATCATTGAATATTACAGAGAGCCTGTTCCTGAGCAGTAGTATATGACAGGTGGACCACATTGGAAAACGTAACTTTGAGGCTCACAAATGAGAAACTCTTGTTGGGAACCTGGGCTGGGCAGAATCTGGCCTTTTGGCTGATGCAATCAGCTCCGGGGTTTACACTCCTCAGAAACAACAAGACTCTGTGGTTGGTCTTCCTGTTGTTGCCACCTACGGCCTAGCCTCCCCGTTATTGCCAGTTACAGCTAGCCCAGCCCATGCCAAGAGCATGCACAGAGCACGAACACAGGCTACCAATCAGAGTATAGGACACGCGCCCCAGCATGCATGCAGTAACCTATCAAGAAGCACTCCTTTGTGCACCCCTCACAATCAAGTAGCGACACACTTCCCCCTCCCCCCCATATAAATCTTTGCCCAAAAATAAAATTTTGCAGCTTGATAAGAACTTATTGTCTTGCTGCCATTCTTTGCGCCTCTTGTCCCCCTCACCCATTTGTTCCAGACAGGTGGTCGAGCCCCAGTTGACTGCTCTGCTGGCCAGAGCAAACTCTAGAATAGCCATGTGACTGATTCCATTAGACTGCCTGTGAGCCTTTGGTGGGGGACAATTGGTTAAGTTTAGAGACTGATGCTATTTGCAAGGCCAACCGGAAGTTTCAACATACAGAGCTTACCGTAGTCAAGCTGTCAAACGTGATTAGGTCAGAGGTAGCGGTTAAAGCCAAATCTGGATGCACACAGCTGTCTCTTCACCTGTAGGCATTTTTGCAGGAGATAACTTTTAAAAATTTTTCATTGTTATGTTTGAAGGCATGGCCTGAGTCTGTATGAGACCCGGGGGGGACAGTGAAAAGTTATTTTATATTAGGATGCTCATGATCATACTAGTGCAACTCAAAAGAGCAGGCTTGGCTTTTCAGCTCAAGGAGTCAGCTACTTTTTACATGACAGCAAAGCATTGTAGTCTGCAGCGGAGAGGAGCAAAGGAGAATACAGCCATTGGAGATACCTGTGTCAGTGAATTATGTTTTTAAAGACATTTTTTAAGTGTTCTTTAAATTGACATGTTTTTTAAGTGCACACTCTACTAAACAAAAGAAGGCAGAGGCAAGAGAGTAAGGGAAAGCTTACTCCACATCCAAAACATCAGCACCTCATCTACAGTCATTGCTTCTTATCCTCAGTCTCATGATTCGAAAGGCTTCGCTTTCCAAAAAGTGAAAGACACTCTTCGGGGGTCTCTTTCTTTCTGTCATTCTCTAGAATTTACTTTCATGTTTGCCACAGACTGGTTCACTGTTAAATTGTGGCCAAGCACATATATGCCCAATTGCTTGTTCTGTACTTCACAACCAAATTAATTGTATTCTTTTTTTTAATCCTTCTCCCAGGATATGGTTTCTTTTTACTTAATTTTAGAGCAAGAAGAAGGGGGAGAGAAAGAGAAACATCTATGAGAGGAACATCCGTACATGTCCCAGGAATCATGCCTACAACCTAGGTATGTGCTCTGACTGGGAATCAAACCCACAACCTTTTGGTGTACAGGATGGTGCTCCAACCAATGGAGCCACCCAGCCAGGACTAATTGTATTCTTCACTTATATTTTCTTCTACCTCTTTCAACAAAGATTTGTTCATTTATTTGTTTGTTTGTTTTCCAACAAAGGAGCTACTTACCACATTATCCCAGTGGTATCTTGAAACTTTAATGCATGACCTCAGGGATAATGAAATTACTTAATAACCTACATTCATCTTCAAAAGCACATTTCACTTATGTATTTTTAATAATCAAAACTTGACAATTTTCTCCTGATATTTGCTTTAGTTACAGAACAGAAATGTGTCTTTCTTCATTTAAAATCTTATTGGGCACTCATTGTCTTACAGTATTGCTCATATTTTTTCCAGACTTTTGAAATTTATTATGCTCTAAGTACATATAAAGCAATTTTTTGTTGACATGGTTGACATATTTGTCAAAATATTTTGTAAAGCTATATAACAGATAGAATATTTATTACAACAAAAATTAACATTTGTCCAATAACCACCACAAACTAAGTCTTACTCTTGAAACTTAAACATGAGATTGAGCATAAATTCATAGGTTTTTAAAAAAAAATTTATCCCAGCCCTGGCTGGTGTAGCTCAGTGCATTGAGTGTGGGCCTGTGAAGCAAAGGGTCATGGGTTCGATTCTCTGTCAGGGCACATGCCTTGTGGGCCAGGTTCCCAGTAGGGGGCACATGAGAGGTAACCACACATTGATGTTTGTCTCCTTCTCCTTCTCTTCTCTTCCCTCTAATAGTAAACTTTTAAAATATTTTTAAATAAAAAATAAAATTATTTATCCTCACCATGGGACATGTTTCATTACTTTTAGAGAGAGGAGAGGAGAGGGAGAGAGAGAGAAATCGATGTTAGAAAAAAACATCATTTGGTTGCTTCATGTTCATACCCCGATGGGGGATCAAACCAACAACATTTTGGTGCATGGAATGATGCTCCAACGAAGTAATCCATACTGACCAGGACAGACCATAAATTCATAGATTTCATGGAGATAACTAACTGTGGTAACAATAACAATAATAATAACAGTCATTTATTGAGTAGTTACTATGTCCCAAACACTATGCTAATTATTAAAAAGTCATCATCTCATGTAATCCAGATGAATATGGTGAAGTTAATGTCATTACCCTGTGATGGTTAATTTTATGTGTCATATGGGGTAGGCTATGGCATCCAGATGCTAATCAAACACCAATATAGATATGTGTAAACCTCATTCTGTATGTGTAAAGTAAGGCTCTATGTCTATGAAATTCAAATACACACAACCAGGGAGTATCAGAGCCAATATTTAAAAACGTGCATCTCTCCAACTCCACAGTCTGTGAACTTGTGCTGCCTCCCAGAGCAGACCCAATCCCAGTGACTGCAACATCCTTGCAACGTCTTCCCATTATTTCACTAACACTGAGGAGACTGGAGAGGGCTGGTGTTCCCCAGGATGGTAATAACTTTAGATTTTCACAATCCTAGATTTTGAGATTATCATTGGAGTCTGGTCTTCATTTATCATTTAATCGTAGCTTGGCTTTCAATAAACCAAGTTTCTTGGTCTCAGTTTATTCATTTCTCTAATATGAAGAGATTGGATGTCATCAAAATGGCAACATAGGTCATTCCTGACTTCAGTCCCCTTCACACAAAATCCATAGAGCAATTATCCATAGAAAAGACATCATTGAAAAATCCCCAGAACTGGGGACTGAGACTGAAGAACCACACTGGCAAAAGAGACTGACAAGAACTCCACTGGAAGAACAAGAGGAGGGGCTACATTTGGACTATATTGCCCCTCTTCAAAGTTTACACATTGCTGCACCAAGAGCTACTTCCAGCACCTATAGTTTCTTCAGTGGAAAAAAAAAAGAGAGAACCCAAGGTAGACATCCAACTTCCCAAGGACTGCAGGATACTCCTCAGGAGGCCCACTTAGGTGTCACCTCACATAGATACTGGAGTAACCTGCAGAGCTCCACCACTCTATTCAGATAGATGAAGAAGAGGTTCAGGGTTTACAACACCATTACTCAGATCTAAGTGAACCTGTTCCTGCTGCACTGGAGCCCGAGCAGAGATTCTAACCAGTATATTTGCCTATTGTGGAACTGAGCTGTGCTCTTGTCTGGCCAGGGAGCTCTACTGTCACTTCTGCCTGATGTGAATTCCCAGCCAATGGGCTGGTAGGGCCTTACTAGCTATTTGCAGCTGAGCAAAGCCATAGTCCTACACAACTGCCAAGCATATCCTCTAGCCCCACCTGTCTAGGAAGTAGAGCTACAGATGCCACATAGCCACAAAGTCCATCTGACTTCCTGCCCAGGTAGGCAGCCAAGCTAGCAGCCCTGTCCAGCTTTTAGCCTCTGGGCCTGCAAAACCACCAAGTCTGAACAGTGGCTTACATTTGAGAGGGATCCTGTAGGATACAAGGATTGTTCAGCATACGTAAGTCAATAATTTTGACATATCACATTAATAGAATAAAAGACAAAATTATATGGCATCTTATTACATGCAGAAAAAGCATCTGACAAAATTCAACATTCGTTTATGATAAAAATTCTCAACAAACTGGGTATAGAAGGAACATTATTCAACATACTAAAGGCCTATACGATGAACCCACAGTGAACATCATACTCAAATGTGAAAGTCTGAAAGCTTTTCTTCTAAGATCACAAACAAAACAAGAATGAGGTACCCACTCACACCACCTCTATTTATCGTAATCCTGGATATACTAGCCAGAGAAGTCATAAAAAGAATAAAGCATGTTTAAATATGAAATAGATGTAAAATTATCTCAATGTTTGCAGATGACATGATCTCGTATATATAAAACACTAAAGACTTCACCAAAAAACATAAAACTACATATACACAAACTGTTAGAACTAATGAATGAATTCAGTAAAGTTGTAGGAGATCAAGTCAATACACAGAAGTCAAGTGCATTTCTATAAACAAACAATGAACTATCTGAAAAAGAAATAAAGACAATCCCATTCACAATAGCATCAAAAACAATAAAATTATTAGGAATAAGTTTAACCAAACAGGTAAAATATCTATACATTGAGAAAAGACCTTGACAAAGACAAATAAATGAAAAGATATTCATATTCATGAATTCGAAAAATTAATATTGTTAAGAGGTCTTCACTACCTGAGCAATCTATAGATTCAAGGAAATCCCTATCAAAATTTCAACGGCACTTACCACAGAAATAGAAAACAAACTGCTAAAATTTAAATGGAACCACAAAAGACCTTGAATAGGCAAAGTAACCTTGAAAAACAACAAAGGTGAAGACATCACATGTCCTTATTTTAAACTATACTATAAAACTTTTGTGATTAAAAGTTGGTAATAGCATAAAACTGACATACGGACTGATGAACAGAATCCAGAGCCCCCACTCACTGTCAAACTAGTATTTGACAGGGAGCCAATGATACTCAGGAATGATAGTCTTCCCAGCAAGTGCTATTGGGGAAACTGACTATTCATAAACATAAGAATAAAAGTTTCTTGACATTGGCTTTGCAATGATGTTTTTTTGATATAACACCATAAGCACAAGTAACAATAGGAAAAATAAATAAATGGGACTATGTCAAACTAAAAAGCTTCTGCACAGCAATAGAAACAATCAATGAAATTAAAAGGCAACATACAGAATAGGATAAAATATTTGTAATCTATTTATCTGATAAGGGATTAATATCCTATATATGGATATAGATAAAACTCCAAATATATATATATATATATATATATATATATATATATCCATATATGGAACTCATATTACAATAGCAAAAAATGGTTTCATTAAAAATGAGTGAATGATGTAAAAAGACATTTTTCTAAAGAAGACATGCAAATGATGAACAGGTATATGAAAAGATGCTTAACATCAGTAATCATCAGGGAAAGGCAAATCAAAACCATAATGAGACATTACCTCATACCTATTAGAATAGCTATTATTAAAAAGACAGGAGATAATATGTGTTGTTGAGAATCTGGAGAAAGGGGAACCTTTTGCCCTGTTGGTGGAAACATAATTTGGTAGATCCACTATGGAAAACAGTTTGGAGTTTCAAAACCAGCAATCCCACTTCTGAGCGCATCCAAAGGTGACAAAATCACTCCCTTAAAGAGCTATCTGCACCCCCATGTTCACTGCAGCATTGCTTACAATAGCCAAGACTTAGAAACAACCTAAGTGCCTATCAACAGATGAATGGATAAAGAAGATGTGGATATATATATATATATATATATATATATATATATATGAAATAATGTGATATTCATATAAACTTGAAAATATATATATTCTAAATATATTATATCACATATAAAAAGGACCATTATCAACAATAAAAAGAAGGAACTCTGCCACTGTGATAACATGGACAGACCTTAGGAGCATTATTCCAAGTGATATAAGTCTAACAGTAGATGGCAAATTCTGTATAACTTCACATATTTGTGAAATCTAAAAACATAAAAAGCTCATAGAAACAGAGAGCGGAATGGTGGTTGCCTGGGATAGGGCCGAGGAGTGGGAGAAAGGGGTGAAGGTGGTAGAAGGGAGAATGAGTAAGTTCTGCATGAGCAAGGTGCAGCATGGTGGCTATATTTAACTGTACTGTATTTTGTACCTGAAAGTTGCTAAGAGAGTAGATTTTTAAATTTCCCACCAGACACAAAAATGTAATTATGTGAGGTGATAGTTAACAAGGATATGTTAACTATCCTTGTTGTGGTAATAATTTTGCAATGTATATGTTTATCAAATCATCACTCTGCACACTTTAAACTTATATGATGCTATATGTCTATATCTATATCTTAACAAAGCTGAAAAAAAAAAAACAAAATGAGGACTGATTTAGACAAAGAGTCTCAAAGAGGAAGGAGGCCTGACTGGGACTGGCACAACACAGAGAGCCCATG